>JAQFXW010003008.1:0-12360 GCA_034693945.1 Dendrobaena attemsi
GAAACTCTCCATTTCACCCGATATTTTGTAATATTCAATATCTTTGCTTGCGCTGCGTCGATTTAAGTCATATTTGGGAGGCTTGTTGAAAAATAGTGTAGGATACTGCTTATAAAATTTTATAGGTATTGGTTTAGTTTTCAAGGAGTTATTGACAAACCTTTAGTGTTCTACTTTTCATCCGGACACAGTGTAGTATGTGTAGGCCTACACTGTGGGTGCAGATGAGTGTAGGTGTGTGAAGTATTCGGCTGGTTCTGTTTGCCTAATTGACTATACATGTATTTGCGTAGGTTAGGTGTATCTATTTATTTGCGCATCTTCTTTCGTTTTCTCTCATCCGGTTATTTGAATGCATGCTTATGGAATATATTATTTCTATTTCCATCAACTCGGCGGATGTGGGGGTGTTAGAAAGATAAGTTGCCATTTTGTTAAAGATCGTGTGTCCCATATAGCACAAGTCGTGATAGATGATCCGGTTATTGCACATGTCAAGACTCTGTGACAAGGAAGAAGAATATTGTCATGGGACAGGGAAAAACAACGGCAGCTGCAGGACAAAGAAGGGAGCATCAGGAGAGAGAAGGGAGCATCAGGAGAGAAGGGAGCAGCAGGAGAGAGAAGGGAGCAGAAGGAGAGAGAAGGGAGCAGCAGGAGAGAAGGGAGCAGCAGGAGAGAGAAGGGAGCAGAAGGAGAGAGAAGGGAGCAGCAGGAGGGAGAAGGGAGCATCAGGAGAGAGAAAAAAGCAGCAGTAGAGAGAAGGGAGCAGTAGGAGAAGCGATTGACGGAAATTGCTAGGAGAATAGGGCACACAGCGTAACAGAACTAAATCTATATAGTCTGAATTTGATCGCATTATTTATTCTCGTCCCTCCTAACCTTCACCCTATTCTCAACTCCCGCAAGCTTCGTTGACCCCATATCTAGGCAATTTCCTCTTCCGCATCCGCTCCTCATTCTTCTCTGTCGTCTCCTCTCTCTTTCTTATGGCTGTGTAAGTTATTCAAGCAACGTCATAAAGACAGATCTGAACGAATAAACACTGAGACTAAGCTTTTAACGAAAACATCACATATAAAACCATCATCCCATATTTAGAATCAACGCTTTGTAGCGATGAAATATCTAGATTAACACTTGTCTCGTAGTTTAGAAAGTGAACACTACGGTCGGTGAAATTATTTTCCGTTTGCAAATGCGGTCTTCGGTCCGGTCTCTGTTCTTTTCTTGGAAGGAATCGCAATTGCTAATCCGTTCTTTTTTACATCAGCTTCCTTCTCTCTCCTTCTGCTTCCTTCTCTCTCCTGCTGCTTCCTTCTCTCTCCTGATGCTCCCTTCTTTCTCCTGATGCTCCCTTCTCTCTCCTGATGCTCCCTTCTCTCTCCTGATGCTCCCTTCTCTCTCCTGATGCTCCCTTCATCAGGTGACTTATGCTTCTATTTGTCCCGTCTGCTATAGACTAGTTGTTTATGTAAGAGCCGAAATCTCATCTTGTCCTTCGATTTAGTATACGTTCTCCACGGTTCGTCTTACGGTCCGCTAGGTCTCGCTGGTCTGGAACCACCGAACCACGTCGCTCTATCGTGCAATGAACGCGACAATGTCAGATCGTGTAGACAGCGGAGGTGGTCGATTAATGACGTCTCGTGCATTTTTATAAGATAGCAGCATACGGAACTTACGGAAATCTTCACTCTCATATATGCTTGTTACACATGTATTTGTTGCCCTTGCTCTTTATCTAGCTCTTGCCTTGTTCTTTTTGTTCTTGTTTTATATTCTTCTTCCTCTCGTTATCCATCGTCGTCCTATTGTTAGGCCTACTTTTCTGCATTCCTCTCCTATTATAGCTTATAGCGCGCCCTCTGCACTTGATCCTCTATCTCTCCTCATCTCCTGTGTCCTCTTATCAACAGCTTTTCTATTCCCTTCACGTATCCTCGATCATTCTGGCGATGTCATTGCAACACGGCTATCTATTACAAACACTAGTTTCTTACAGCATTATCAATATAGGCCAAATACAATCAAGAAGTTCACCTTTGCTCTGAGAATCCGAGAAATCATTGTCAATAATCAATTGTTGTACACTATAATTTACTGACTATGGTCTGGTGAATTTATATAATAAGCGTTGTATTTCGTCGTTGGACAAACCACGCTTGCGTCCGGCCATTTTCACGAAAAACAAAATATTTACTTGTAATTCGCCCGCCACATAAATGACGTAATTTACTGTAAATGACGTCATTTACAGTATGGAAGATCGTTACTATAATCGTAAAATAATCGTAAAATATTATTATATCTTGCTATTGCCACTAGGATGACTTTATTCAAGATAAAAAAGAGAGAATAGGCGCATACCGCGTGAATGGGATAACTCGGGGATCACGCGCCAGTATGCCATTAACGTTGAACGAGTTAAGTCGGGGATCACGGTATAGAGAGGTTAATCACTGAAATACTACCGTATCCTGTTTATCTCGTAGTGTTATAGGATCGTTTGTTTTCAAGTAGACCGGTTGTGTTTGCGTATCAAACATTTGTTGCATTTGCCCTCTGTGTAATTATACGTCACTTTACCCTACTTCTTCTGTCGCTGTATCCGTTTCTTCCTTCTGTCTGTGTCTGTATCTGTCTGTGTCTGTCTCTCTGTTGCTCTCTTTGTGCACAACTGCACATATCTATACTGATCCTCACATGTACATGTATAGCCTACACAACAGAGAGACATGTCAGAGAGAAATATAGATACACAGACATGAAGGCATATTTAGCACAGATAGGTAGACAGTCAAGTACTTACATACAAATAGAGACAGACAGACAGGCAGACAGATAGATTTACAGACAGGCAGACATGTACAGACATGCCCATAGAGTGATGATGACGGGCCATCATGTAGCAATAAACGTAGAGTTTAAATCTCTTCGTGTCCTCCTATCCTATATTATAGGGTGTGGCATATGTGTCCAGCAGATAAAAACCGTCTGCAAACAGAGATAATTAAATTCATCGCATCCTCGTCTGTTGTGCAGTAATTCTGAGGCTTAGAGCGGATGAAACCAATCACGGTTACGCATTAATGCACATTCGCAGAACAATCACGTAAAGAAACATTCAAATTTTTAGACCTATAGCACGTGGTGAGTGGACCACATCATCATAATGGGAAAATAAAGGACATGCATACTTACCTACTTACTTTCTGACCACGTCTCCACAAACTTGGTAGAATGTAATATTTCGTTTTCATTTCGGTTGTGTTGACTGGAAGCTCTGGGTATTAACGAGTTACATGTATAGGCCTACATATCTGCATGCATGGACCCTGAAAACCGCTACCTAAGCGCCCGTAGAGTCTACGGGCGCTTAGGTAGCGTTTAAATTTCGAAATAATCGGTATCGGTATCGGCATAATCGGCTAATCTAGTAATCGGTTATAATCGGTATCGGCATGATCGGCGAAAAGTGACATCGGTACAGCTCTACCGTAGACCGTGACCGAATAGATAACCAACCACACTTTCTATGTCTCCAAAGTAAAGTCTTGCATGTAAATAATGTGTGTGCATCAGTAGGCCTAACAAATTCGCCGATTCCCGCCGGTGCTTATTATGGTAGCGCTTCCAATTTGGAAAATAGCATCCGGTTATTTGGACTATTTCTGTCTGGAGTAATCGGAAAACTCAGGGCATGCAGTCATCACTACAGTACCATTAAGAAGTATCTAATAGATAGGCGCCACATGAATGTTAAGATAAATGTGCACATTTATAACTTCGGCCTGCATTGCAGTATACACTAATGAGTTACCTGCATAGACCCTGGGAGATTCTGTGTAGGCCAGGTAAGTGCCCAGATAAATGCACGTAGTTCTGACATAAGCCTGGAAATGCCGATCTCTCTGCTGCTGCTTTCACCCTTCAGAAGCAATTTCATCGGCGGCTTTTTCCAAAGCTGGTTTGTCTCGCATCATAACCAGGCACAGTAATACTTATCTCCCACTCCTGAAGAAGTTTTCTTGATGTCATGATTAAAGCCTTTAGGGCTGAAAAAACACAATTTGTTCCGGCAGGGTAGCCATGACTCTCATCACCTCTCTCTCAGCTACCATTTGTTGCTAAGCTTATTATCCTGCAAAGTCTTAGTGACTTTCGCATAAGTCCTTGATTAGTGAGCATTTGGGGATAGATTGTCACTATAATGCACAGACTTTCAGGCCTCTGTCCCTACAGAATGCTATCGAATGAACAACGTACTGGAATTATAACCTTTTATGTAGTTCTTTGGCCCCGAGAATTTTTTTTGAAAAAGCGACCACAACTGAAGTAACTTCCATTTATGTCTTATTAAAGACATTACATCTAATAAGAGTTTACATGTAGACCTAGAACTAATGACGTTTTTGGAGATCTATAGTCACAACACTTTCCAACTGGTGCAGTTTTACTGAAAATCTTCTCCCCTAGATTCATCTCACTCTCTTCTCAAGCTCTTTCCCCGTTTAAGCAGTAGCCTACGAAGCCTCATCCCAATTCACACGCCTTTACTACTAATAATAATCATCGAGATTTAAGTGCCATAGTTTGTAAGCAATCGAAGGAAATCAACGCAACTATTGAGAAGCACCTGAGATAGGGAGCTAAGTCCAGATGGGCTTGTGTGAAGAGTTCAGTTCTTACAATAATTTTTGTGCTTATACCAATATAGGCTCTGTTCCTCCCGGCGTCTTCTAGAATAGCCATGCACTTCATCATCAGCTCCTAGTCAAAGCATTCCCTGCAGTGACCATCGCCAATATATTATATGCATTATTCTGACGACAACGTTAATCCTTTGTCTCTATCTTTTGTCTCTATAAACAGTCTCTTCAAATCCATTGGTCTTCTTCTTTGTCAACGTGGCTTCGCAAACCTCCATCTGTCTCGCATTAATGTTGATACCTGCGCATTAACTGCTCATAACCATAAATCATAGCCTGCTTACAGGCACGGTCTGACACTCAGACATTTACTATTGTTTTCCTGTCCGCAGAAGTCAAAACTGATTTTCTTGCTGAAAATAGTTTTCAAATTTTCATCCAATTATCTTTCCTACTCTCAAAGTACATGTATTTTCTGTTTATATCATGACATTTGTTGACATTCACTATATTCTTGACTTCAAGGCCGCTTCTATACATGACATTGTATTAAGAAACGTTCAAGATGTCCTGAACGCTGTTTAAAACCTACAAACAAGAAATAGCACCACATTGGTGTTCTCTTCCCTGTTGTTAAATCCTTGGCTGAAACCACCTGAATAAAGAAGACGCAGAATAAAAATTATTATCACGTAGGCCTATTCAAAACACTTCATCCTCCAAGTATTCACATTCTAGTCAGTTATAAACAGTTCAACTCATGCCTCTCTCCTGTTGTGATCTTCTGGAAGAGGAAGGAGAAGTGGTTCTACAAGGTGGTCCCAAAAAAATGATCGCCTACGTTTCTTGCTAATATTTTGGCCATAAATAAGAACTGGCGATTTATATCTAGGTACAACTGCAAAACTTCTCACACTTGACCTGAACACGATTCTAATCTTACATGTACCTGTCTAGCCAGTGGCGTATCAATGGGAGGGGGTAAAAGGGCGAACCGCCTCGGGGGTATTTCGGTAGGGGCGGCAAAGTGGGGGTTGGAGAGACAGAAATGTAGTGAGACAGGATTACTGACTGAAAGAAGGTCGCAAGAGCAAAAGTTGACGGGCAATGAAAAAAGGCAGATCTCGGTAGGGGCGGCAAAAACGAGGGTTGTCCTGGTAAATGGAACAATTTGGGGCGAATGACTAAAAAAGGTCGTCCATAAGTTTGCCAGGGCAAATGACAACATTTCCTGCGAATTACTAAAAAAAGGTCGTCAGAAATGCTGTGCACAGAAGGCGAAATTCTCGGTCGTTGCCCCGGGCTGGATATCGGCCAGCTACGCCACTGTGTCTAGCAGTATTATTTGAATTAAATTCCTTTGTATTGGTACTCCCAAACTTCGCATTTTGGTCGTTATTGAAGATGACATTTTCAATTTCATCAACAGATATACCCAACTGCAAGTACTGCATAATACCAACTGGGAACTTCAATCTACTTAAATATGAAAATATAACTTCCTCAAAGCTTGACGAACATCGAGCTTTAAACTAAACCACACTTGAAATAATCTGACCCAAACCAGACACTTGTCTACATACATAATTCTAGTCGTAACAATGCAACGGTCAATCGATGTAATCGTCAATCGACGTAGCCGTCAATCGATGTAACCGATGGAAATAACGCTAAATACTCACTAATGCATTCCCCAGGTGGCGCTTCAATTCGCATTTCGTCGTACAAGATTTCTGATCGCACTATATACGGACGCTTTATTCACGATAACGATAATTTGACTTATTTTCAAATTCACAGTTGAAGTCTCATTTTGTGCAGAGCTTAAAACAATCCGTCATCTTTGACGGGTTATAGCTAGTCCATGATATTTGTCGACAGGATTGAGAGTATATCTGGCTAATGACTATATATTATAATTATAATTATTATATTGTATAACATATAGTCATTAGCCAGATCTTATATTATATGTATATTATAGATAATCTCAGACTGTTGGCACCACTCATCTATATCTAATGCTGACCTAATTACGCGATCGGACCAACTGACGAACTCTTCCAGACAATATCAATATTGACGGAGTGGCCGGTCTTCTTTCAATAACGACAAGATGCTAATTGATTGTCTCGGACTGTGTTCGATTCTGGGAGTGATTAACGAACCTCAGCGCATAAGAATGTCCTTTATTGTGTCTTCTCTGAGCTAGGCTGTATGTCAGTCGAAGAGAAGGAAGACTGGTTAGCATGAGTTCATTTACAAAGTGTATACGCTAACTGTAACACTAATAAGAATTACAAACCTATAACACATCCACAAGAGTAGGCTACTTGTAAAATCATTATGACATGTAGAATCATTATCACATGATTGTAGAATCATTATTACATGTACATGATTGTAGAATTCTTATTACATGATTGTAGAATCGTTATTACATGATTGTAGAATCAATATTAAATGATTGTAGAATCATTATTACATGATTGTAGAATTATTATTACATGATTGTAGAATTATTATTACATGATTGTAGGATTATTATTGCATGATTGTAAAATTATTATTACGTGATTGTAAAATTATTATTACATGATTATAGAATTATTATTACACGTAGAATCACATGAAGAACTGTATGAAGAGGAAGAAGATGAAGAAGAAAGACTGAAGACGAGTATGATGATAAGAAAGGACTGAAGAGGATAATGATGTTGATAATGAGGAATAAGATTGTGATGATGACGATGATGACGATGACGATAATGATCATTAAGATGATGATGACAATTATGGTAATGATAACAATGATAGTGGTGGTGATGATGATGATGATGATGTTGATAATGATGACGAATAAATTTGTGATGATGATGATGACGATGACTGTGATCATTATGATGATGATGATTGTGAGTACGATGATGACGATGCTGCTGATGCTACTGATGATGATGATGTTGACGATGAAGAAGAAGAAGAAGTCGAGAAGAAATCGAAGAGCAGCAACAAAAGCAACAGAGACAACAAAAGACATCCAACGACCAAAACAAGATTCGTGGGGAAAATGCAATAAGACGAATAACAAGATGGGAGAACCACTCACAAACGCTGGCACACGGACAACGAATCATAAGAAGATCAGTATCCTAAGCTCTCCTGAGCACCAATCACGGAAACGAGGTGCTATAGAGTTACCTAGATGTTCTTATCTCTAACGCACGACAGCGGACCATTCCTCCTCCTCGCCTTCTGACCTTTCCATCGACAGCTGCAGTCACCAGGTGGAGCACGATAACATTCGACTAGTAGACTATATAAGCCAATTCATATGTCCTGCTGTAACAAACAATGTGACTCGAATTCAAGACTATGTGTTGTTTATCTGTCGAAGTGTACTTCTGCTTTTGCAGTCAGTGCAGGTCATGTCTCCCTCCCCCGATCCCCTTCTACTCACTCACCGTCAACTGACCGATTCATTGTCTCTGTTATTATTCGCCATTCCATCGACAATGACTCTCCTCCAGTTCTTTTCCATGCAGAGGGTCTGGACCTGACAGTTCAGTTCTCCTGCTATCCCACTCTCTCCAGGTGAACACCAATGGTATAATTATTCGCAATACGTCTCATGTAGAATGGCGATATACGACGAGAGGAGAGAGAGACAGACAGACAAACAGAGAGAAACAGATATACAGAGACAGACAGACGAAACAATCGAAACAGAGGATATAGAAAGAGAAACGCAGATCAGACAGACAGATAGAGGGACAGACAGAGAGACAGAGAACGGACAAAGAAAGAAAGTTAGAGAATGAGAAAAGGAAAAGGCATGAAATTATGGAGTGCTGCTACTTAGTTAAGATTCGCGCAACAGACGAAGGCGATTTTCTATGGTATTGTATCTTCGTTGATTCGTATAAGATGGCAAATTGCAATGTATCTGCATAAGACTCACAAATTCGTATAGCGCCTCTTTAATAAGACTACTCAGAGGCACTCCAAAAACGTGGCCAGGTGAAAGAACAGTCTTAAGAGAAGCATAAAAGGTAACAGAACGGCCCTTCGGTAGTAAACGTAAAGTGGAAGGCCATTCCAAGGTGCAGGACCAGCAATGGAAAAACAGTGACACTGTGCAGTAGAAGTCCGTGATCTAGGGACCAAAAGTTCACCATGGGCAGTTGAACGGATAACAGTTTAACCCCAAATTGATGCCAACGGAAAAATACACAAATCTCTAATGCAAGGTGGAGCCCTACTCAACAGCGAGTGAGTGCCAGATCAAGATGATAACTCTGTAGGCCTCCTGCATACGCTGTACGACAGGGAGCCAATGCAGCTCATACCTGATAAAATCGGACAAACTACCAAAATTGGAGATCCCTCCAACTGTATCCAATCATCAATCAATCAATCAATCACGCAGCAGCCGCTCCAAACACCGAACTCGCGCAGCAGGGAGACCAATATAGAACAGTAAATAATCTAATCGTGAGGTTACAAAAGCGTGCACAAGTATTTTATCAGAACCAAGAGTGAGAGAGCGAGCAACTACACGAATCGGAAGCAGTCGATAATAACAGTTACTACGACAGAGGTGATGGATATGGAGAGCAAAATAAAACGCTTGATCATGTTCAATGCCGAGGCCATAGAAGGTATAGTGGAAAAGGTAACACGAGGAAATTCAGTGGAAAGAGCATTAATCTTAAGCAATTGCTGTTTGGTTCCTAGACAAATTATATTGAGTTTTATTTGTGTTTAGCCTGAGACGATTAGACGACCTCGAGGTTTAAGATTAATGGGATAGTGAGGATGTGTCCTGTTCGCTTCGTCGATAATCAAGAGGTATAGGGTGAAGAAAAATAGTGACGTCGAAGAAATCTCTACGATTCGTGTCTTTGGGAATGCGACGAAAAATACACACAGACAAGGATTATACGGAGAAGGAGAAGAATGGGTGGAAGAAATAGAGGAAGGTGTGAGGAGGCAGAGAAGGAGAGGAAGGGGGTCGGGAAGCAGAAGGATGTAAAGAGAGAGGAGGAGGAGGAAGACGAAGAATGGATGTGGTGTGATGAAGAAACCAGTTCGATCGTCTTTTATATCAAGTTTCCTACAGTAAAGCTTGAGAATATGATGGTGGAAGTAAGGACAACCATTAATAATTCATTTTCGCAGTGGCTCTTGAAACAGACTCTTCCACCCCCTTCGCGGCGAATCCATCTCGGAGCAGATCGTCCCACCGGTCGATACGTTTAATAATAAATTAACTCCTTGGAGATTGTACATGAATTGCAAAGTCTACTGGGAAGAAATCTTTTCATACTCCGTTGAAGCAGTGTATCCCATGATGAGACTTTACTCCTTGAGAAATAACACATGTTCGTTTTCAAGTTAATGATAATAAACGGCGTCCCAATAAGTGAGCCCCTTTTTATTTTCGCCATATATTTGTTAGTTCTAATTAAACTCTATACAATTTTAGAGCGTGAAAGAGGGATGAATTACCAATGTTTCCTAAAGGTTTTATCACATTCTATCAACAGAGTCCGAAGTTATGCACATTCAAATTTGGACAAAGGAAATCTGAAGTTTCCAACATGTAAAAGATAGGAAATTATTTCTTGAAACCGCAACCTTACTTTCTAAAGCAGTTACATATTAATAAATATGACGTCGTATTTACGTCATCCGTGTAAGAGGACAATAATGAAAGTGGTTTTCAGCAAAGGTGATTTAGATTTGATAAAAAATTAAGACAAGAAAACATTATCGTGACGTTTTTCCAAGAGCACTAGTGGTCTTGCTGCCTGCTATTAAAGAATAATGTGGGCAGTGAACTTTTCATATTCCAGCAGGACAGGACTGTGCTCCTGCTCACCGAGCCAGAGAAACTGTTGATTTGCTTTCAAGAGAAACTCCATAGTTCATTTCACCAACTCTTTGACCTCCGAATAGCCCTGATCTCAGCCCACTGGACTACAAGATCTGGAGCGTCCTTCATGAACATGTTTATTAAACTCACATACGTGATGTTGACTACCTCAAACAGCGAATTCTGTAAAAAAAAAATAGATTCGTTTTGATCAAGAGGTTGTTGACAATGCTATCAATGAATGGCGTAAGCGCCTTAGAGCCATGCATTCGAGGCTTTTCGAGCTAATGACGGGCATTTTGAACATCTACTTTGAAGAACAACAATTGGCTCAAATTATTAATTTCCTGTCTTTTACATGTTGGAAACTTCAAATTTTCTTTGTCCAAATTTGAATGTGCATAACTTCGGACTCTGTTGATAGAATTTGATAACACTTTCAGGAAACATTGGTAATGCATCCCTCTTTCGCGCTCCAAAATTGTATAGAGTTTTATTTAGAATTAACAAATGAATCGCGAAAACAAAAATGGGTTCATTTCAATTGGGAGATCGTATAGATTCTATTGCCTATTGAGCGAATTTTCTACGTTTCAGCGATTTTAGACTATGTGTTGCAATGACTGAACTGGGGATAATTTTAGGGAAATTATTGGTCTTTTTGGGGTGGGGGGACGTTACAAGATGACACCGGCAGACGAGAATTAACGAGAGCACTTCTAAGTATACTTCATGGGCGCTACAACTCGTGTTTGATTGACTGACTGACCAAGGACCTGCAAAGGGGTCATTGCATTTGCACCACAGAACTTGTCACTTCCTTCCCAGCTTCTGATGGTACCAAATTTAACAGCGACACTGAATGAGAGGGAAGTGGAGGCAAAGAGGCTTCGGTTCTCACGCAGAGTCGAGCCCGCAACAGGATGATCAAATGTCTTTACGTCGTGTATCTTCCTAAGTGAATGCAAAAGTAATTTTCCCGTCGAGTCTTCGTGTCTTCAATTGGCTCCAATTATCGCATCGCCCGAATGATTGTCCTCGATTAGATTCCGTTGTGACAGACATCTGATTGGAATAAGAAATTAGAGCTGACAGCTGTCGCTCATGCACGTCAGCCGAGGCATCGCAATTCCCCTTCTGAGGCATTGCAATTCCTCTTCCGAGGCATTGCGATGATTTCTAACGCTGAGTGGAATACGGAGAGTGATAAAATGAAGAGGTGTATTTTAACGACTACGACGACGATGACGATGACTACGAATGTGATAATGATAATATTAATGATGATGACGATTATGAAGGTCGTGATGATTATAATGAAGTGATGATGACGCTCATGATGACTAATTGTAAAGTGAATGTTGTCGACGGTGAGTAGGAATTGAGGAAGAGGAATTGACGAGAAAGAGAAGCAGAATGAGAAGCAATGAATAAGATGATGACCAGAGAAGGGAACAAAACCGAAAGTGGAGGAAGATGGAGCTCTCGTGTGTAACAAGACAGGAACATTGAACAAGAGAAAGGAAAAACAGAACATAATGTTGAGACAGAGATTGAGAAAAATTTGAAGAAACTGGAGTCAAAAGAAGTAAGCAGGAGATAGATCATAGAAGCAGAAGAGAAGTAGACGTAAGTGTAGGACTGTAGATCTACACGATTTCATATACATGCCTGTCTATCTGCCTGTTTTGCTAATACTCAGAGGTATATGTAGATGCATGAGACAGACAGGCAGACAGACATCGTTAGGAGATTGAAAGAGACAGTGGATATAGAGATAATTATAGAAAACAAAACTTAGAGCTAGAGAGAGAGAGAGAGAGACAGAGA
>JAQFXW010003009.1:0-12359 GCA_034693945.1 Dendrobaena attemsi
TGTCGGCGCGCATACGACGGGGTCGTTTCTATTGCGCGCAATTGTCGGCGCGCTTTGGTCTGCGCGCTTTGGTCGGCGCGCAATTGTCTTGCGCGCAAAGGACGGGGTGCCATCATCATCATCAGTAGCAGAAATTAGCAAACTAAAAATCATAATAATCCCTAGCCGTCGTCATCCATTTTCAACTGTCATCGTCATGATCATCTTCGTTAAGATCATCGTAGTCATCATCCTTCAGGACCATCATCTTCATCATCATCATCATCATCATCATAGTCATCATCATCGTTCATTAGAGTCAGAATGATTCTCTATTTGCTTTGAGAACGACTCAGATACTGACGGCATTCGAATGCGTTCGATTCTGGTGTTTAGCACGGTCAGACGCATTGCTGAAGGCTTTCGTACATCCCTGGTACTCGCACATGTACGGCTTTTCACCCGTATGGGATCGCAGATGGGTCTTGAGGTTCTCAAGACGTGAGTACGCTTTGTGACATCCTTCAAACTGAAATAGAAACATGCACATAGTTTCACCAGATACTCGGGTAATGCACTGTAATTGATTGCGATTGATTGATTGTAAAATAGTGTAAGCTAAGTAATGAGTTCATAAAATGTGTGGCATTATCAACGCCTGCAAAAACTCGAAAGTTCTGGAGAAACAAGGTAAAGCGACATAGTGTAGGGCAGGCAAAGAAGAAAAGGTAAGAAGACGATATAAGGCAAGATGGGGTAAGTCGCACCATAAGATAGGCAAGAGGGGGCAACGCAAGGCGCGGAGGTGAAATCAATCATAGCACGCTTCTTGCAGCGGCAGCACATTAGTATACAGGTAGACACTGCACAACATGGCAGTCATCAACGTGAAAAGAACAGATAATTTTCTCTCAGATCAGTTAAAGTATTGTTAGGGGGCTATAATAATGGATAACACACTAAAAGTACACAAAGTGCATCTAAGGATAGTCTTCGGAACAGATGTCCCAATACACCCCGTGATTTTAACCCAAAAAATTAATAACTACAGAACTGTAAATACAGGTGCATAGAACTCCAAGGGTTTCAGGATTTTAATTTAGATGCAGTTCCAAAATACATACATATATAAATACATATAAACTCCTAGCTATTTGAGAAAACACATGCACTTTGAGTAAATGAAAGAAGTACATGACAGAGCAAACTTCCAGATTAAAAGAACACTTGGAGACAGAAATAACAAATGCAGACTAAAAAGCAGGATGCACTACAAAACGGTACATAAATTCTTAAAGACTGAAAGAGCGAAAACGCCACCAAGAGAAAGAAGGCAGTGCCAGAGCTGAGCAAGTCACTGAAATGATAAAACAACTGAATAAGCCTGTCGCAAGGCAATAAACTGCAGAACAAAGTATAGAAAGGAGAAAGTTATGCAAAATCACAGAAGACAGCGAACGAAGAATACAGACGATAGAGTTGTAAGAAATAATGACAAACACAGAAGGATTCTGCAAACGAGTCTGGACATTATACTCCACATAATCTGCAAAAGAACTAAGTGAATAACAGATGTCAGTAGTATAGCAGGGCATGACCATTCTGCTATTGATCCATTGCTGCTAACTGATTTCCCACTTCACAAGATTCTACTTTCTCTCCATATCATTTTCGATGGGTGGTTGATTGATTGATTGATTGATTGATTGTGCATTCAACCCAACAAAGTTTACCGACTGCAGCGTTAACTCCAGTTTCCATGATCTAAGCATTAATTCCGGTTTCCACGACCTATAGAATTATGACCCGTCTTCTCCAATAGAATCTATCCCAATAGTCAAGGAGGACTTAACCTAAAGGGTTTGTCAGTTAATGATGCCTTGAGCAATATTATTATTGTGCCACAATAGTCACTTGAATCGATTTTCAGCCATTTCCTAGAATACCTGCACAAGGCAGTTTCTTGCAACAAAGCTCGACGTAAATGTGAATGGCTGCATTTGAGATATGAGCTAAAGACTCAAGATTTGCCAAATGTGCAAACTAGAGTTCCAATGTGCCATGGACCTAAATGGAAACTCACAGCAGCCCCTCCTCCCATTGCAGAACTGGCTTCCCGTCCAGAAAATCCTGAACATGCAATCTTCTGTATACAGCTTACCTTATGTCCTTAGTACGCGCCAGCAGCACAACAAACACAGAAACACAAATGCAGTAATGCAACTTATTTATATAATGTAACAAGTCTCTTTTATTATGGTGTCTTCTTCTCTTTCTCCGTTTAAGTAGTCAGCATTCATGTATAATGGCACGATTATTCTCGACTGATTTGCGCTCAAACCACTCAACAAAGCTCCATTGGCATCTATTCATACGGAATTACGGACAGTGATATTTACCCCATAGTACCTTGCTTCTTAGGCATCAACAAATCCCATAGAAACACAGCGTTATTGGCAAAATTTATGAATTTTGTCTAACCGTCCAGGACTTCAGGTCACTGAAATTCATTTTCAACTGCTATCCAAAAATTCTCAAACTTACAGCAACTGCTTGATTCATTACCGCAGATTTCAAGTAAACATACGTACAATTATATATAATTATATATATATATATACAGTTATACACAAATATATACAAACATGCCTGTAAAATGCAGTGCCTCTGCAAGGTTCTACAAAAGTGTTTAGATGTTAACACACATATCAGTCAGGCATATAAACACACACACCACACCACACCACACACATAGGCACACAGAAACTGGTAAAAAGGTTATTAAACCAATCTGGTTGAAGTTTAATCTTGTAATGACCTGTGATCATCCACCGTTCATACTTTAATACTTGTAAACATACTGCGGTCTGTCAGTTTGAATGTGAACAAACAAAGATTGTTGTTAGGAAGACGTGTGTATAGAGACAGAACTGAACTACTAACGGTGCACTTATGCGGTTTCTCCCCCGTATGTCTTCGCATATGTACGACCAACATGTACTGCGCTTTGAACGGCTTCTCTCGTCGCTCGCAGCCGTTCCACTGACAGATGTACAGCTTTTTGTTTGTCGTTATGTGATCCTGGTTTAAATGCTACAAAATATAACATTGCTACACTGATGAACGTTGCTACGCTGGTGAACGGATGTCATGCCACAATGGCTGTAACTACAACTATGCGCAATATGAACAAGTGCTGGGTTACAGTGTATAAACCTGTATAACTTATAGAGGAATAATGCTGAAAAGTCAATATTTAATTCTTGTACTATAATTAAACAATAAGGCAGTGTCTCCATCTAGTTGGGTCGGGAGCACCTCTGTTGAGTTTATCCTTATAAATTGAAGCTTACAATCTAAAATCCTTCACCTATAAAGAGGGATTTGTTTGCCTTTATTGGTACGCACTCATCATGTGTTAAACATCGTTAGTGTTAAATTAATGGTTTTGGGAACAAGCACAGGATCACAGTGGCCGACTGGCTAAAGCGCTCAGCCGGTAATGCAGAGTACAGTTCAAACCTCACCAGGAACCTTGAGCAAGTCCTTACACACATTCTGCATAAAAAGAAAGTATCGTTACAGTGGTCCTGTTAAAAAAATGCCAGAACATTTCGGAATCATAACTGCAATTAGAATTAATGCAGCATCCCTTAAAATAAACACTAGAACATGCGCTTCCTCCACTAGTCCACATATGAAGTTACATTCCAGCAAGAACAGAAATTTCACAAGTACGCAAAGCAGTGCTTTTTGCATGTATGAATGAATGCATAATTATGGTCAATTAAATAGCGCCTTCAGCCTCTCCAAAATGCAGTACAAGCGTAATGCATTCAGCTGCTTCAAAATATTTACTAATGTAAAATAGAGACAATACTTGGTGCTTTATATATGATGCTACTGCTTACAAGTACAGTTAAGCAAAGCAATGTAGGGTAAGGATCAATTGCTTGTGGAATGCCACATCACCAGGTGCCATCACAGTCCTCCATTTTCTTAGAGTAGGGATAAATAGATGTACTTCCCCTTTACTAGGTCTAAGTAAGACAACAGTACTCATTGTAAGACCTTTGCGGTTGGATTTGCACCTCAGGTAAATGACCCTGAAACTTGTAACCAAGCAAAAAAAAGTGGTCATTAAATTCCCAGTCTTTGAAGTCTGTGGTGTGAGGAGTTTTCCATATTGGAATGACCTTCCACTTACTTTAGGCCTAGATCTACTTCCAACAGACTCTTCTAAGTACCTTCTATGCTTCTCTTAAGACTGTGCTTTTTTGACGGGCTGGTTTGGGAGCACCTCTGAGTAGTTTTATCTTGAAGACGCGCTACACAAATTCTTGCAAAAATAAATAAATAAACAAATTGGCAGGCACATAAATGTTAATTTTGCTTTGACTCCTACAGGCGATGACTCACCTTGACGAGCTCATCCTGGGTGTCGAATTCGACGCTGCATCCTTTCCAGTGACAGTGGGTTTCATAGAAATCCGGCTCCCCTTCCTGCGGAAGCTGGTTTGGATCGTGGTGGCTCTCCGGACTTCGCTTCATCTCCTCCGACAACAAGTCTAAATGAACAATTTAGAGTAACACCATCGTAATGGTACTCGTAAAACACGACTTCAAGAATACATGGCAGTGGTGGTGTTCCCAACCATAACACTACCAGCCAGTGAACTCAGTCAAATACAGGCTTCCCAAGCACTTCCCAGACTGTGCAAGGCACAAACAGACTAGCTTGAGCAAGTGTTCTTCAGAAGGGTGATGAGATCCCTATATTATCGGACATTGTGATGTACGGGAAGCAATCGTGATCATTTATTACGTCCATGAGGCAATTATGTACAAATTTCAAGGACCTACACATAAGGCCGGCCAGTGACTGTCGGACATGCTATTTACTTCCCAGCCCATCTCTCTCCCTTTCAATGACAGAGGTAAGCATCGAGTCCAGAATAATTGCGTGAGGTCCGCTCAGTCATCTTTTGATAACGTATGTACAATACTACGAAACAGACCACCATATCACATATTCTACTCGGCGGTTAATTATCAGAATGTTCAGTTTCAGTTTCCGATAATAAACAATCACAAAAAAGGAAAATAAATTACACCAACTTTGCTTTGATGAATAGGAATCAAATGGTTAAACTAGAATTAGCTACAATGTTGTCACCGAATTTGGTGCTTACCGGATACGGGACTGTACTCTTCCTTCTTCATCTTGACCTTTCCAATATCGCTGTGATGAACAGTGCTTGAGACGATGCTGCTGCCAGGGTCCTTGGACGTCGAAGGATGATGATGATGATTCTTCAGATTCATAGCAAAACACATTGCCTTATCATTATTATCATTATTATTTTTCTTACCTGAGGTTTCAATGATCCCTCAAGATTTAAAAAAATTATATCAGGAGTAATGTCTGGAGGGTCAGGCCTCGTCTTCTTACAATAAATTTCCTGTTTTCAGTACACTGTATCTAAAAGTTGTTGGATACCATCAATGTTTGACAGATCAGGTCTCATTGGTGGTCAATTCTGGAAATGTCCCTTCCCCCTAAAAGCAACCGCATTAAACTTCTGGATGCAGATAGGTAGATGTAGCTTATTTCTCTATGATTTCTTCTAATAAATTTTTTATTATTATTATAACTAATAATATCGTTATCAACATCATCATAATTATCATCAATTACTAATACTTATAAATAATAATTACCGTTGTTAAAAATTGAGGCAGATGCAAGCAAATAGCACCCCTCAAGTCAGTTTACCAAGGAGTGCCTCCGATACAACTCCGACCAAACAGCTCAGTCTCTTTGGTTTGAACAAATATACCACTATCTGGGGTGGGTCTGTAGCTTAGTTGAGAGAGCGGTTGGTCGATAAACTGAGTATATTGATCTGGCGGCACGGGTTCAATTCCCACACAGGGCAGTAATTTATGTTACGTTTCTGTTAGCTGCCAAAGGTGCTTTCTGTTGTGTTGTTTGTCTCGTGTCAGTTGGAAAATAAGATCGCCCACCCCCACTCCTGGTTTGGCCATTCCAGGAGCGTTCCAGCACTTAGGCCATTAGTTTAAGTCGAACCTGCTATCAAGCCAACCTGCATATCGTGCTATGTGGGCCGTATTTCGTATAACTTGTACTTGTTAACACAGTGCGGTTTGTCATTGTGAGCTTTAATAAACGAAAATATATTATTTGGGTTGACCTTCAGGCACCAAACGAAGTGCTACAAGGAGGCACTTACTTATAATTATAAATCACAATATATAATACTTCAACCTCAAATATCATACTATTAATATTAATTAAACTCTAAAACTTTTAAGATGCTTTGTTGTAACATCATTCATCTTGATTAACTTTTACTATTTGCAATATTACTAATGTTTCTATCAGAGCTCGAGGGTACGCATACCCTAAAATGGGGCAAGTTAAAATACATGCATACCTTTCAAATAATAAAATACACGTTTGGTACATATGGTAGGTACCATACATGAAAATTATATTCTTGGTTTACTGGGCGATCCATATCCTACGTATAATCTGGATATTTATGTTTTTTAGGCCTATGTCTATATGCTAGATAATATAGACCTACAATATAGCATTGCAGCAATTTACTACGCTCAGAGTATGCTGCATACTGGGTCATGATTGATTTCTTAAGTCAAATTGAACATTCTTATAATAAGGAATAACGTATTGTTTACGTACCCTAAAATAGGGTACGTTAAAATAAGTACGTACCTTTCAAATAATAGAATTTGTATGGTACGTACTCTTGAGCCTTGGTTTCTATTATAACTATTTAATACAAGTTTTACCACTAACACTGCTCGTTAAATTAGTTCAGATGTTCACCTGGCTTTCAACCTTCGGGGCCACGGCTGCTGTTGACGAAATCTCCGTAATTGCTGGAGCAAAACCGGAAGTGGCTGCACCTGGTACCGGTGGCCATGGAAACATCCCTGGATGCAGCATCGGGTAGAAGGGCGACACTGGCATGGCACCGTGACGAAAGAATGGATGCGCCAGAGGGCTTGCTGCATTTGCAAGTGCAGTAAGTGATGCTGGAATAGAACGAAGCGTAATTAATACAATCATCATATCAAGAAAAAATAAAATATAGTATGATAATATTATTTTATATGTTCTAATATAATGTTACATAAGACAGGCTATTGGCAAAGAATTACTGATCATAGATTCTTAGTACAACTTGCTTTTGTAAAGTGCTTAAGCCACTAAATAAGGTGCTTACTGCTCAGAATCATATGTATATACATGGGTATCAGCAACTTATGCATGATGCACATATATATTATATACACACATCTGTTCTGTATGAATACGTTCATATGACTGATTCTTTATATGCATGTACTGTATTTATGCAAGAACAGTTAGAACACACATGCGAATATGTTATGCTATGTTTCCATAGCAACAGTATTTCTGATGAACCGTTGTTGTATCAAAAAACCAACCAGCCGACAGGTGTCCATAGGAACCGCTGGCATTGCTCGAGGCTCGCGAGCCGGGTCCAAAGGCCGGCAGGTGGAGCGATCCTTCGGAACTGCGGGTCAGACTTTCAATGTCCAGACCGAACTCAATTGGAGAATGAGAAAGTGCTCTCTTACGACTGTTCTTGCACATGACGGACGGCCGAGGACTCGCAAGTCTCGAACCTAGAGAAAGAAGAGATATCTTTTCAGTTTCTAGTTTCTGTACTCCTATCGTAAAATCAAGATAATACGATATTATTTTTATGTTTTAATATAATATTTAATTATATTACAGAATAAAGAATATGTATGTACTATGTATGCAATGCCAGATGTCTTTTCACTCAACGCTTTTTGATGGCCTGACTCTTTCTTTCACAACCCCTTGCAGTGTAGCAACAGTGCAACACGTGATAGAAAATCCGTCTCTGATCACCTCTGCAATGTCTGCATCTGTCTACGACGCCATCTTTGTCTACCCATCTGTCTGTCTGTCTGTCTTCTAAGTTCTAGCAACAGTAACAGTTAGGCATATCTTTAGCAAGAGAGAGACAGAGATAAGCACACAACAAAAGATAAACAGCAACAGCAATCTATATCTGTTCATCTCTATCAAGACAACATCCACGACCAATCCGCCCGAAGCCAAACCATACTGAGTGGAAACAATGACATTCTTATCAGGAAATGCAACAGGAAACAAGAGAAGAAGCCTCCATCAATGAGATCTGATCTAAAGGACAGATTATGCGGAATGAAGGAAAACTGCACCTGAAATAGTTCAAGACCAAAACCCAAAAAACTTTACTAAAATGCCATACGGCACCAAATTGTTGGCTTTATTCATATGACTCTAGTACATAACACGTCGTAGTAGAAATGGGAAACTAATCGATCAGATTCTTATCGATAATCCAATCATTTAGACAAACAGTAAATTTTAATACTAATGGATTGGTTGTCACCCCAATCCAAATTTATTTCTGATCTTCAGTTGTTATATTGATCAAATTAGGAAGGCTCAATTGGGGGAATTCATGTACCGTCACGAACATAAAATGTTGCCAACTATGTTTGACCAACTTTTCTGTTCTTCATCGGAGATTCACAACTATTGAACACGGAGTTCTAAATGCTTCATAAATCCTTTGCCCGCACCAATATTCGTGCATTTGCAATTAGGACCACTAAGGTTGCTTTGTGCAATGGACTGCCGGAGGAAATAAAACAATTTCCGAGTTTCATTCAATTTAAAAAGTGCTATGCAATTATCTTACGAATACTTCACAACTGATTGGGTATTTACTCTGTGCATGCTCTTCTCTCCTTCATTCTCCTCTCTTACTTGAGGTTGTAGCTTAACATGTAATAATTAAGTTGAGTCATAAACTAGCCTGCTGCTTACTTGCTCAATGCTTTCCACTCTGGATAGCCCTATCTAGCGGGATCACCGATCATTTCTAGGCTATCCTGTTGTGACTACAACTGTTTATTTCTGGCGTTAGGCAGCTGTATTTCTTTAGGTTAAGTTTGGTTGTTGTTGTTGGTTACAATAAAGAATATTGAATTGAATTGAAAATAATATTAAATTTTTAAACATAATGCTGCATGCCAAGAGTAAGTTGAACCCACCATCCAGAGATCCTGGAATGGTGATGCTTCCACTTCCGAGAGATGCTGGATGCTCGCTGAACATGCTGCGGTGGCTGAGTGAGGTGAGCGGAGGTATGAACGGATCCCCTGGAGTCAGGTAACCATCTCGATGGTACCCAGCAGCTGAAAACGCAGCACATAGGTAACTGCTCAAACATTTTAAATGCAATACAATGATAGAGTGCTAGACATTAGTCTTGTTCTTCTAATTTTATTTTACCTAATTGACGATCTCTATTGCGCCTCTTCAAGTGCACTACTATTCGGAGGCGCTCCTATTAACAGCGCTGATGCTGAGTAAAAGTAACATGCTCAATAGTGTCATTACTACATCATATGATGAAAGAAGACTGAGTCTATCTACACTCTACACGACTCGATCTTAGATCTTACATTCTATGTACTAGTATTTTATCCATTATACTAAGGCCCTCCTCCCAAAGAGCAATTTTGAGTGAAAGGCTTGCACACGGTCCTTACGCAGTGACTTGAGAAGGATTTGAAAATGTGACCCTCCAGGCACAAGGCACAATGCACCAAACACCACAACTACGGGCCAATGTAATTATTCTTCTCCAAGTATCAGTTTATTGCAACCATTTCTTAACACAATAAACTGAGTACAAGAGGAAAGTGCATACGTTATAAAGGGATGCTAAATAAATGCTTAGAAAGAATGACTGAATGAATGAAGGAGGATGCCCAAAGGGTCGAAACCCACTAATAGGAACACCCTAGGAACAAATAGAAAACATTGAACATTCCAAAAGACTAGGTTAATGCAGCCAGTGAAGAGAAGACAGCCTAGGACAATTAAACTTCAACAGATTCCATACAAAAGTATTTGAAATTATTCAGTCAAATTCATTATGAGAATTTAATAGGGCGTAGTGTGTTGAATGTTGATGACTGTTATTCTTATTTGAAAGATGACAATAGAAATGGAAGTATTAGTTTATACTGGCCAATAGATGAACTTCCAGTTCTTAATTGACATTAAATCTTAACATCATAACAAGTTTCAAGCGCACTATTTTACAATTACAGTGTTCCTTCCTTACGAGAAAAAATAGTGATCATAATTATATCTTGATCAAAGAAGCCAACTTGCGCTACTTTCCAGGTCACACCAGTGTAAGTTTTTAGCAGACATTAGTTTTAAGATTGCAGCTTTCTGGAAGTGACCACACCCTGCCTTATCCGTAGCAGTTAAGTGACTGGTAAAAGGAATCTCAGGGTACACATACATCTATGTGCTAATGCATGTATGTATCTAGACACTTGATGGACAGCTTTCTCGTACCTCATAAAGCGTTTTCCATATGCTAGTCGAGTCAAGTCGACATTGTGTTGCGGTTGATTAAGCAGAAGTTTGTTGGTTGGGAAGTAATGCTCCGATAACTGGAAAATTCACCACCAGCGGGCTTTTCCGCGCACACCCAACCAATGGATTGCATTGGGAAGACGTTTCAAAGGCGATAAAGGCAAAAAGGTGAAACAGGTAACAAATGGTCGGAAGGATATAGAAGTCCATTCGATGAAACGTAACAACTATCAAATGGTACCACAAGAGATACAGTTATCAAAGGTGATACGATGGCTCGAGGCGACAAAGTAGAGCAAACGTAACAAACAGTATTTGAGTATTTATATAACGCCCTTTGTAGTGTGAAATGCTACATTGATGCCGAGTCAGTCAACTTGCCGAAGCGTCTCATTTTACTACGCCACCTGGCGAAAGAAGGTAGAGTTAACCTATGGGAGGCACCAGGACTTAACACCAGATCCTATATTCTTTGCACCAGTGTCTTTCCATTATAATAGCTCCTAAGCCACAGAGCAAATGCAAACTGTGATTGACTCAAGGTCTTTAGGCAGTGGCTGGAGTTTAAATCAAACCTGTGACCTTTACGTCACATTCAATGGAAACACCACACTTTGTAACTGTAACACTGACATACCCGCTAGGGACGTGGGGCTGAAACGGTTGTGGTAGAAAGAGAAGGAACTGTACTGCAGAGCCTTCTGGTACTGCTCCCATTGCAGTCGTGAGCCCAGTCCGGACATTGGTTCTCCACCGAAAGGACTCCTTGGCGATAACTCAGGAAACGTAGGACTGCTTCCCGTTCTAAAATTGAAAGTACTACTGCTGTTAGTACAATTAATTTACAAATAAGCATTACTTAAAACATTTTTATATCTCTTACACAAGGCAAAAAATTATGTCAAAATGAAAGAAAGTCTCGGTAAGATAAGAAGTGTCTTCCAGGCGATTTTAGATAGCCGATTAAACCCCTTTATAACTGTTGGTCATTTAGATCTTTTTGTTTTATTGCTACTGTACTAGTCACAGTTTAACATCACAGTTTAACATCACTGTGTGCTAACAAAGATCATAAGGATCATCCTCATCCTTTATCCAGGCTTGGGACTGGCACTACGGCAATACACCACACAGCGCCTCTGAGTAGGATCTTAAAGAGGCGCTATATAAATGCTTAGAATGAATGAATGCTAGCAATGGCAGAATTTTTATTCCTGTTAGCTTCCGTTTGTCTTTATATTATGTGAAATTTAATTTGCATTAGAGCAGCGATTCCGTTAGTGTGCGTCCCAGCGTCTGGGACTCCAAAATTTTGAAGCTGGACTCCAAAAAATAAAGATGCAGCGTCCGTGGATGCTCATCAGTTGTGACTGGACTCCAAAATAAATTGACGGTGCGTCTATGGACTCAAAAATAAATTACCGCGGTGTCCATGCGACGCTAAAAAATACCGTATTTCACACAAACTGTATTAAAAAGGTCAAAGAAAATTCGCATTCGCGCGCGAATCTTCTGATAAACTAAAATCGCATTAAATCTTCACAAAAACGTTGACTTTGGTCAGTTATATACAAGAAGTTCTGAATCTTGGCCGATAATGTATAGAACTATGCTCTTGAAAGCCTATGGGATTCCAAAAATAGATGGGTGTGGAGTCCAGTACTCCTCTCCATTTGACTTGAACTCCAAATTTTGCGATGCCTCCTCGACTCCAAGATTTCAGGCCTTAACGGAATCATTCATTCATTCATTCATTTGTGCATTTCTATACCGCCCCTTCAAGTCCACTACTACTCAGAAGCGGTCCTGATCACAGCCCGGAGACATGTGTCGGAGTTTACACGCCGAAGCGCAGCGAACAATTGTGAGTGAAGGACTTGCTCAA
>JAQFXW010003010.1:0-12358 GCA_034693945.1 Dendrobaena attemsi
GTGTGTTTGTATGAGCAAGTATAGTTCTATATGCAGAAGCTGTCCTAGTGTTGTGAGAGTGAATGACAGAACCAGTAAAGTAGTTGGCAAAGGTTAAATAATTTTGTTATGTATATAAATTTATTATAGTTGCACGGTATCTATTTTCGTTTAAAACAACTCTGTGAAAAAACACCCTTGCTCCTAATTTCCTGCAGACTTTGCATGTCTTAGGCCATTGCGTGTCTTTCTGTCTCTAGTTCTATCATTCCTTGTCTGTCTGTTTTTCTTCCCATAAAGCTTTGTACGTGTAGCAGAATTTTTAGTTGTGACAGACACTGATTGTGTTCTCTATAACATTACAAAGAGAAGCTGAGAAAATTGACTTTAAGTGAACATAAAATAAACTCGTGTCGTTGTGCATAATTACGATGATATTTTGTTATGTATATAAATTTATTATAGTTGCACAGTATCTATTTTTGTTTAAAACAACTCTGTGAAAAACACCCTTGATCTTAATTTCCTGCAGACTTTGCATGTCTCAGGCCATTGCTACAAATTTAACCATGACGATTGTGTTTTGCCGCTGCTGTAAACATGTCTGCAGGTGACTTTAGCTCAACTGTGCTCTGTCTGTGTTTAGGGTGGTATGTACATGCTGCAGCTGATGGATCATTACAGCGCTGGGTTCTGCGTCCTTGTGATCGCGGTCGTTGAGTGCGTCGTCGTTAACTGGATCTATGGTTAGTGGAATTGCAGCGGCCAACTTCCAATCGGCGCACCTTTTTTATTTCGAATTTGATTTCGAATTTTCTATTGCACGCTTTTGTTTAAGTAGTCAGTAAATATTACCTTAAGCTAATTTCAATCAATCCAAATCAAATTTTTTATTTCGAATTTGATTTCGAATTTTCTATTGCACACTTTTGTTTAAGTAGTTAGTAAAATATTACCTTAAGCTAATTTCAATCGATCCAAATCATGTAGGAACCTTGAGCAATTTTCTCTTGCATGTCTTATTTAAGTAGTTAGTAACTTGTGAACTTGACTGATTCTCACTGTTTCGAAATAAACAAAGACCAAACGACCTGGTGGTGCCTGCAACATGATCCACATTGGGCCCTGCAAGTGCTAAGGCCAGAAATAGTTGCAGTAATGAGGAGGTAGAGAGATCCGTCGCGCTACAGTTGTTGCTTTCGTTTCCAAAGTTGAACGATGATTTCGATGTTTTGTTTCTTCTGTCTAAGGCAACCAGAAGATGTGTAACCACGTGAAAGATATGATCGGAAAGAACATGAACAAGTTCTGGAAGATGTGTTGGATGTTCATCTCTCCAGTTCTTATTGTGGTCAGTACCTCTAATCCTCTAAGGGGTCACGGGTTTGATTCTCACTCCGAGCCTCCACGTAAGGAACTCGAACAAGTCCTTCACTCACAGTTGCTCGTTGTGCTTCGGTGTGTATACTCCGACACACACCTGGCTGTCTTGGGACTGTCTCGGAGTAGGCCTCTGAGTAGTAGGAGACTTGAAGGGGCGGTATAGAAATATGTGAATAAACAAAAGATACATAAATACTGAATAATTATTAAAAGGACATCATTGTTTTTAACAGTAGCCCATTATGGCTTGTTATGAAGGCGTTAACTGTAATTAGTAAGTATTTAAACAAGATTAAACCAAGATATACAAGATATGAAGAGATTGAAGTTGAAGAAGGAGGAAACCGGAAACATGAACAAGTGGAAGAGGAGGATCCGAGTGGCTGACCTCTCCCCAGCGAGGGATTAATCCAAGCCTGAAGGAGGGAGAGAGAGTAAGTATTTAAACATTTATTGGCTTGTAAAACATAAAACATCAGAAGTGTTGCACAAGTCTACAGGTCAATCCAAAAGGGTCATGTGAACCCGCCGCAACTGAATTGACCTCTTATTCTCAATAAAATACTGACTGTAGTTGGAAGACCATTCCATTCCATCGGTCCTGCAACTGAGAAATCGCGCTCTCCAAAATTCTGATATGTGGGAATTATGGTATAATCTCCTCGTGTGGTTGATCAGAGGGATGCTAGGACATTCAAGGGTCTGAGTGCAGCTGAGAAACAGGTGTGGCAGCCATATTTTCATTCTACCAGAGTGTAGTGACTACTTTGACTTATGGATTCTTTTCTGTTTTTTCCAGGCGATCCTCATCTTCAGTTTCGTGCGTTACAAAGCCGTGGAGTACAACGACCAGCCGTATCCCCTTTGGGCAGACATTCTCGGCTGGGGAATGACACTGGCGTCAAATGTACCCATAGTCGTCGTTGCCATATACGTTTTTATACGGGCACCGGGAAGTACTCTGCTGCAGGTGAGCTAAATCAAGATCTGACCGTATTTCGTCCCTCCTACTTTTGTTCCCATTAATTGTTTTTTTATATTCGTATTAAAACTCCATCTGTTGTGTGAGCAACATCATTCTGTCTATTGTTCCTCTGGTACTAATATGTTTAGTCTAGATATGTTTGAGTACACCTATTTGACGTCCATGACATTTGGGTTACGTTTACATTACTTGATTATGTGGATATGACAACTGTCACTATGCAATGATCATGAGCAATTACCCGTATTTGAATATATTATAGATTCTACATGCTCGCTGTTGCTCAGAAAACTGTTTGGCTTCGATAGTTGGATCTGGCCATTAGCACTTTTGAACGGATATCTTGCAGAGGCGCTATATGAATTTCATAAGCAGATAGGTAGTTGTAAATCTGTGGAGCACAGTGATATTTCAGTTCTAAAATAATTTCTATTCCTATTTCCGTTCTTTTGATGGAATTTCAGTTCTCGTTCTATTCTCGTTCTCAAAATAATTCCAAATTGTCGTTCTTATTCTCATTAACGGAAATCAATAATTTTCGTTCTTATTCCTATTCTCTTTAACGAAAATGTCACTGGTGGAGTTCTTTGCCGTTTGTTGGCGATTAGTTACTTAATTGGCTTTTAACTCCTTTTGTTTTGTAAATGCTCAGAAGTGGCGCTCTGCGACCAAGGCGTCGGCTGTGAGTCGAGAGACGCAACAGTTGGAGTACATTGCTCCACTGGATAACTGGCAACAGGACGTGAACATCGAAGTGAGCGCGCCTGAGCAGCCGGTTGAGTCGCTGGACGAATCGCTCGCTCATCAGCGCAATCTGCTGTTTATCAAAGACACTAAGGAGGTTACGACGAGTAACGTCTAATTGCGTTTAGTTCTCAATTTCTGTTCTATATTTTCCCGTATTCTATGCAAGCCTTAGTACAAGCTAGCAGTTAACGGAGATTCTGGAACTTTCTGGTAAAAGTGTTAGTAGTTAGTAGTGTTTTTTTTAGTTGGTATATTTAAACTTGTGTTTATGCTTTAGCTGATCGTACATTGTACGACACCTGTGGCCTCCTTTCTCAACTCACTAGTTGCATGACTGAGGTGACTGATCTCTTCAAATTGAAGCTACTCTTAAATGGCTGTATTATGATCTGGTGCTAAGAGATATACATTATACAGAGACCAGAGGCGATTAAGCCCCGAGGTACACGTCACTGCGTTGTGCAGAGAACGCAAGGTGCTTATTCAGCCCAGAGGTGTCTGCTTTGGGTGTTCAGTCTGTTCACATTACAGTATGTGCAAAAAAGGGTCACAAAAGCCTAAATTCTGTGCTCTGATTCAAGGTGCTGCGTTGTCTGAGTGTTTCCATTTTACCATAATAACAGCGGTTATCAACCTTTTTGGGCCTCACAGACCACTTAGAAAGTTTTCTATTAAAATGTGATGATCTTTTTGTCATTCATCCAATTTTCGTTTAAACATCTATATCCACCCCTAAATTAACTTAGTTGATGGCCTTTTTGGATCAATACCAACATTTGCACACATTTTCATTATCTTTCAAATGCGAAGAAACAAAACGTTAAGTCAAAAACGTTAAGTATAAAATTTTCTTATTCTTTCACCCGCTCGCGGACCACCTGACACATACCCGCGGACCACAGGTTGAGAACCGCTGCATTATAACACTGGAAACACTATTTGACATGTTTTTTTTTTATTAAGATCCTGTATTCGAAAATACAGAGCTCACTTATGAGGAATAGCAAAGAGGAATTGCCAAACAGATCAGAACATTTTCAGTGTGTTCTAATACACTGATACTCTTTATCTAGAACAAGATGGCAGAACATTTTCAGTGTGTTCTAATATACTGATACTCTTTATTTAGAACAAGATGGCTTTTTTTTCATTTTGGTTCAAGGTAAACAATCTCGTAATCTTTTGCTGTTAGTAACTACTGGCCAAGTTGAAATTTATTGTTTATTTGTGTACTTTCTGTCAGCAGAGAGTAGAGGGGAAGAATTATGTAATAAAACTCTGTGCATGTTTTCATCTTCAAAAATCACAAACATGGCAGTGTGTAATTTTTCAATGTCTACGAGTTTGTCGTCTATTTTCACATATCATTTAAATTTTGATGTATCCGTATTTATTAGAATAACAAGTTATTCTCGTAATTTATATGTTGTTTTCAGTTTAACTGTGGTTTCTGCGTGAACTTGCCTGGTTTTGCCGTTATGTTGGATTTTGTTGTCTCTGCTAAGTGGGTATTTGGTGTTGTTAGTGATTGTTTTTGATTGGTTTCCAATTGTGTGGCGAGTCCATGACCTCTACTCTTGAGACTTCTTTGGTCTTGTCCGGTTTCAAGTGTCGATGCCTAGACTTCTAAACTGTTTTAATAAGCATTGCATGTTTCGTACCTGGTTCCAGATAGAAAAATGCTTTCTTTGCTGTTGCTTGTACTTGTTACCTTCATTCTAACATTAAAATTTGACCTCTGTTGACCTATCAATTCAGCTGGCCTGTGACCTTTGTCTGCTTACCGTTTGACCTCTGCTGGCCTTGTTCCTTGCACATTTGTTATGTTTAGTCTTTATGCTCAAAGAGTTGGTCATTTCTTGTCCTGTGTTTTGGGTTTCCTTTCCAGTATGTCTCCAAATTTGAAACTTTGGAATTTCTGAAGTTGTACTTTTAAATTTTTGATCTTTCTGCAAATACTGTAATCCTGAACTTCATGTACAATGTAGCTTCTGATCTCCAACTGTATGCATCTATCGTGTGAATAGCAGTGTATACGTGGTAGTGTAGTGGTGATGGTCGCCTACTTGCAACCGAAGGGTTGCAGGTTCGAATCCCACCTGCTGCGTAGGGACCTTTAGCAAGTCCTTCACTCACAGTTGCTCGAGTGCTTTGGCGTGTAAAACTCCTACACACCTGCGGGTTGAGTCGGGACCGCCTCTGAGTAGTAGTGGTCTGTAAGAGGTGGTGTAGAAACACACAAATACAATACCACACAAGTGATTCAAGAGTTGTCTTTCCCTTCTTCAGCCGAGTTTCATGTGAATCATCTGTAATCAAAATGGCTATTAAAGCCTAAATTATTCACTGCATAAAGGCGTCTATCTATCTATGTGATTTGCATATTAATTAGAAAAATGCTTGTTAGTTTAAATGTTAGGCTGTCATGTAATTTGTAGTAGTTAATTTTGTGCGTGCTTTTTTAGAAATCTGATTTAAATTTAATGTTGGAATGTAATTGTGATTGCCTTTCACTTTATCCTGTGAACGAACAAAGTCAATGAATTAAATGTTTACATTTACGATTGCCACTGTAATGCATGTTTAAGGTTTACCATTCGTTGTCTGCACATGTTACTGCTGTGTTATGTTTACAATTCATTTACGCTGGAATTTTTATTTATGTTACATTTACTCGTATACTTTTACGTTATATCTGTGTTCGTATTTGCTTTCGTCTTTCTCGCCAAACATGACAATTAATTGAAGATTAGATATCTCAAAACTGTTCTCCATCAAAGTATTTATGTTTTTGTGAGTTTCTGCTGAACTTTCTGTGTGTTTAGTAATCCTGACTTGGATAATGTTGCACCTAAAACAAATGAGCGCTTCTGGTAATAATGCATGATCTTTGCTACAAGACGCATCAGCTGCATTAGTCTAGCTATGCGTTTGATCTCGATACATATTGTGGGTGATCTCTAATGCCTGATTCTTTCACTCTCTCGCATTTACGGTTAGAGCAACAGGACACAGCTTGTTTCCAATAACCATGCATGTTATTAGTATTATTACAGAGGATTTATATAGCGCTCCTTCAAGGCAATCTACTCAGAAGCGCTCCCGGCCCAACTTTGCCTGAATAAGAAAGTTTTAAGATGATGGAAAAACGTTGTGTGATGGCCCCTTGGAACCAAGCGGAGTTCGACAGGCAGGCTGTTCCAAGTCATAGGACCAACAACCGAAAAAGACCTCTGCTGCTTAGTAGCAGTCCTAGAGTGGGGAACTAGAAGTTCGGCTTGGTTTGCAGAACGGAGGGTCGATCGACCGCAGTACCCCAAAGGTATAGCGACAGTTCCTGCAGATAGGCAGGAGCCAGACACTCAAAGCAGCGCCAGGCTGAAACCCTGTAGGCAGTCCGCTGTGAGCACGGGAGCCAATGTAGGACGTCCCTCATATATTGTTGATTGTTTTGTTGGTCATCTAGTATTAGTATTTGTTTTCTGAATTAAATGTAGCCTGATTCTCGATATCAAACATGTCTTTGCAATGCTTAGCCCCAGGATTTTTGCTGGGAGAAATCAGATTGGATAATTTCAGTATTTCTTTGGAATGCCTATTTATAGTTGCTTATTTGACAATTACAACTATTCCATAGTCAGTACATGCCTGTTTATGTTTTGGAGTTTATGAAACCTTCTAAGATGTTTTCGTAACTGTAGTTAAGCATTACGGTGCTTAGTTTTCTGATTGAACAGTTTACATTTATTATGCCTGTGCCATTTAATTACCACATCTTTATTGTGCATTTATTTTGTTCTGTGTTTTGACCCTTTTGGGGTTTACAGTCTGTTTTTCCATCGTATATTATTATCAGTATTATTGATCTCAGCCATTGTTTTACTGCTTTTTGTTGTGTGGTCATGCAAATTAAATACATTCTGGTCTTACACAGTGTAATGTTTCGATGGAGTCAACTTTGAGCCGGGCGCTGTGGGTGGACCGGTCTGAAGGTATTTGTAGACGTGTATTTAGATGCATTTAGTAAACCCCAAAATTATAACTTTGATTTTCTGAGCTACAGAGGAAGGGACAAAAATGAAATAAACTACAGATGTGGTCTTGATGTAAGACTTTGAAGCTAGTGGACTTCAGTGGTCAATTAAAACTTATCAAGAAAATTGATCCAAACTGAGGGTTTTCGGACCAAGTAAATTTTGTACTCTGTCAGTCAAGACTTTAATATTGTTTAGAAATGTTGTTTTGCCGTTCTACAACATCCTAATTCTGTCGGCCTTTATAAAACATTTCCTAAATTGTATTTCGAATTATTCCGTAAGTGCACAAAAGTTTTACATTAATTTTTTACAGTAATGCAGTGTATTCGTTGTTGTATCTCTTTGAGATAAGTTTCTGTCAGTTTAGTTTATTTATTTATGTTGTTCATATTTCTTGGATTACTTTGCAGTGATTGATAATATTGTTGAAGTCGTGTAATTGAGCTGTCCTAAACTGTAGCGAACGTTATTTGCTTAGGTGCATGTAGCATATTGTAGATACATTTCAGCAACCTCGTTCGTTAGATTTGGAGTGTCTTCCTGAAGTGTTTAGGAATTACCAACCAAGGTTTAGTTCATACGAAAATTTACGGTGGTGGCTTATGAATTTTCCCTTCATTACATTTACAGTAATGATGCATGATTATCACTGGATGTCTATTATTTGTTTGTTTTTTTGTGACTGTAGTACGTATATAAGGCATGTGAATTATTATTTCAAATCAGGTGTGGTTAATTTGATTTTGAGTTTTTTGTGCTATACAAAGTTGACATGCTCTTAGTGTTGTAGAATGAAGGTCCATGTATGTGCAGTTTTCCATTGTTTCGTGGTCAGATGAGAAGTTTGGTTTTCCTACAACACACGTATGGTATACCTAAACATGTCTGATGTTATTGACATATTCGACAGTTGGTGCAATACAAATCATTTCGTGTCGTGCATACTAAATTTAATTTTGTTGGGACTGACACAATTGATGTCTTGTGTAATATTAAAGTTAGGTTAATTAGAAAGAAATAGCCAAGTGTTGTTTTAACATTGAATTAAAATGGTCAAGATTTTGCTGTTGGAATTAAGTACGATTTGCAAAGTATCTTTTCAGATCGAGCATTTTTCCAGCTTGCATTGTGTTTCTTGTTCAGTGGATGGTTTTTTTACTCGCATTTTTGTAGGCTTACATTGATGCATTCTTTGAGCAGGGGATATAGAATTATAGATGTTGTACGATTCTGTTCTGTTCTGTTGTCGGTTCAATCTTAGTGCATTATATGTTATTCATTGTGCTCACTTTCATTTGAGTTTTGCAACTGCTCACTTTAATTTGAGTTTTGCAACTGCTCACTTTAATTTGAGTTTTGCAACTGCTCACTTTCATTTGAGTTTTGCAGCTTCTGAGAAGTACTACCCAAAATGATTGCATGCACTACTAATAGTCTATTAGAAGTATTGCTGGTCACTGGTGTCTTTTTTTGTAATTATCAAAAAGGCTTAAGCAACGATTTGTGCCAAAAGTCGGTGACTTTTGTTGCAGTCTGTGTGCTTCGACCTCGAGTTAGGCAACTGAACAATCTGTATTGCTATTGACCTTTAGTGAAACTGCTGTCAAATGCACATTTTACACTGGATATGTGTTGTTAAGTTTCTGTTCATGTTTGGTGTTCACTTAAACACAGAAATCAAATACTAACTTTGCATTCAGCATTAGAGAGCATGTATCTTTCAGTCATTGTAATTGTGAGGACTTCTGATAAAAAGAACCATGTACTGTGACTTCGGAATAATTAATTGTATTCAGTTAACAAAAGTGTTTCGACTTGTATCCTTACTTAGCACTTTCGGTTACTCTTCTTGGTCATCAACAGTTTACAATGCATTCGAAGTTAACTGGTTTATTGTACTCAATCAAAAGCAGTTTAGCCAATAAATTAATCATACTTTATCTTAGTACTAACAGTTTGTGCCACAGTGCTCAACGGAGCACATTCTACAAGTAAAAACCTTTAACTCAAGTTGCATGCAACTCACAGTTGATAGCAGCTTTAAGTTTTTATGGCTAAACAGAGATAGGGTTTCCTTTGACGATCGCTCCATTGAAGATGAAAGGTGGAGCTGGAAGACCGTTCTCTACGCTGTACAGAGTGCATGCCTCCAGCGGGCATGGCGACTCTCTCCAGATGTACCGGAATCCGGTCACGGACTGTGCTCCACCGCACGGAATGGCCAGCGTTATATCGTTGGCATTCTGTTCTCCAAGTGTGGCTGCTAGCCACTGGCCTCCTGCGGAACACGTCGTAGCCGGACTATCGCCACAGCACAGCTGCACAAACAAAAGCAGAACCGTATAACTTGAACTGATCTTCATCTCGTCAGTAAACCTATTATGCCACATCGTTGTCAGGTTCCTAGAGGGGCTAGAGCGAGTATCCTGGGCACTATTGCTGCGTAAAGGCAGCGAAATAATTTTAAATGATTTCATACGTGAGATGGTTTCCAACATTGAATCAATCAGTTACGATTGGATTTAGCTGTTGGTGATACACTTTGAAGAATTAGATGATTTTATTTGGGAATGCTAGCAAGCATAGATGAAACAGGAAATAGTGAGACCACTTAGACAGTTGTTTAGTCCTATTTTTCTTTACAGTAGGTGCTTACAAGACAAGAACGATTCAAACTTCAGAGCATCAAACTCTTTTCTTATGTTTAAATTTTTTTTAAATTAAAGATGTTGCTTCAACTGAGACTATTTCGTTGCTAGGCTGTATCTTAATTTGTACTGCTTCTTACTTCAAATCCGTTTGTCGCCCGATACTGCAATGGCACGCTGTAGGACACTCGAATAGCCGCGCCTTCATTAGCAAACTGTGTTGGAAGGGGCCCTTGGAAAATGCCAGAATCGGTTTGGCCATAGGCAACGTTAAAAGCACCCAATGCCAGTCGATAGGCAATCTGTCGCTTGTACCTTGGATGGATGCTACAATGTACATTGAAATTCCAAATTCATCCAAATACTCTGTTGCTGACGCAATTAGATGATTTTCATGATAAAGAATGCAAATAATCTCCCAATCACATAGACATTAATTATTTAATTATTAATAAAGGTAGTGATGAAATGAAAATCCTAAAACTGGAACAGAGAACTTGTTAACAGGAAACCAGCGAGTAAACTTGGTGTCTTACGCGTGCAATGATGCTAAAATTATTGTAGTTCACCAAATTTATCAAGAATAGTAAGCACTAAAGTTACTTTATTGCATTATGATGTCTAACTTGCAATGAATTGATGTACATGTATATCAATAACGAGTACATTTCATCTGCCAAATGGTGCCTACCTTCCGTACGGTGAATCAAAATCGGGCAAATCAGCGGCAACTGCGAGGAAGAACCGATTCATGTTTGGATTTGGGGCATATCCGAAAGAATCTGACTGTTGCCAGCGAATGTCGGGAAAGCCAGTCGAAACATCGTTATTACTGTTGGGAGCCAACTAACAGTGAGTATAAAAAGTTTGACATTATAATGATACTTTATGCATTTTATTATGCAAACAAAGGAGTGTTATGTTCAAAGCAGCTGTGTTGGGTAGGACTACATGTATTGCCTGAGAATTCCAGAACTGTAGAATTCGTGATCTAAGCAGAGTATCTAAATCCTTTCCAGAGGGAACATCGATCAGAAATAGTAATGGATATGGTGACTTTCATGATCTCTCCTTATTGTATTCCATTTAGTCATAGTAGTCAACCTTATGTATAATTGAACGCATTTAAAATTGCATCTTACATGATAATTGGATGATTAGTTGGATGCATCTGAAACTTCTGCTCTAACTGACTGATGCGACAAAGAATGATTTGATTTGATTTGCATAATGTTCACACATTAACACAATATGTTTGATTTCTTAAATGATCGAACTCATCTGATCCAAGGCGTATACCTGAACAACACCAAAAGGAAATGCGGCGTCCATCGTTGGATTCTCGGCCAACCACCTTGCTCTCCAATCGCCGACCATGGCCTTCAAAGCGCATCCATAGAGGTTGGAATTGCCGGTGTTAGATTCACCTGAAACAAGAATCACCTGTAAGAGGCGTGTGTGTAGTTCATCAGTTTAACAACAGCTTACGACAACAGAGGCCATTGCCGTCGGTGCAAAAATTGTCAATACACTGGTATTACTTTTGTTGAAATTCTATTGTCCTGATAACACTGTTCAGTTGCAAATTCTCTTATCCTGACAGTAATTATAAGTTTCAGTTTCTCATATGGACACGTTGAATGATCCAAATTTTTAACAATAATAGCATATATACGCAATAAAGGGAATTCAATAAAAAAAGTTTTAAATTATAACTCAGAAATTTTGGTTATCTGAAACTTAACTATCTACGGTAGGCAATTTAACAAACAAATAACTAATTAAAGCATAATCCATACTAAAAGATACAATGCAAGATGCAAGTATAATACTTAGGTTATTTAGACAATTTTGAACTAACAAAGAAAAATCGAAACAATTTTAAGAGATGAATTAACTAATTACCCTGATACCAGATTCCACCAAATATCGGGATCGGCAGGAATGGATTAATCATTGCATTGTAAAGTTGGGAAGGTCCATTTGGTGGACTGCCTCTAAAATATCGAAAATCAGACAGAATTATTAGCCAGAAGAATTAATTTGTTAGACTATTTAGAATGATGCATCAAAGCAAGAACGCACTTTAATCAATATTGCAGACAGATTTTTTCAAGCAAACTCGAATCATGATAGCTGGTTGTTCATGGGTTTAACATTGACGTAGACTACTACCAGTCTGTAAGTGTACAGCTTATTACTTTGCCTTTTCATTATTTAATAGTAAGGCATTCAACGTGAACATTAATTATGTTTTTACCTGCACATAGGGAAGTCATAGTGTCCAGGTCTATGCCTAACTATGCTTAATTTGTATTGTATATAATGCTCTATAGGCCTATGAGTACAGGTCAGCCAGGCAATGGCAGCTAAGCTGTTATCTTATGTTTACTATATGATGATAATAGCTTCATAGGAGCCGTTGCATCAGGTTAGCTTAATTAGGCTAGTGAAGTAATGTATATAGTACTATATTACCATAATAAATAATATATGTATACTTGTAGCTGGGTCCGCCCCTTGCTATCTCATTGACCTTTGTGTTCCGGTATCCTCGCTCCCGGGTCGTAGCGCCCTGC
>JAQFXW010003011.1:0-12357 GCA_034693945.1 Dendrobaena attemsi
GCGGTGGGTGGGATTCGAACCCGCAACCCTTCGGTTGCAAGGCGGCAACCTTCACCACTACACTACCACGTCCCACAATGTGTGGCTTGTGTCTGAATCGAACCAGAGACCCCTCAGACGCAAGAAGGCAACTATTTCACTGCGCCACCAGTCCCACCACACTATGTGTATGATCACTATTTCCGCGATCCATAAGTTTGCGTTGTCAACAAATTGAAGATAATTATGATTATGCTTGGACTGCAACCAGATGAATGGCTGATAAATAAGCTGAACATTACTGGCAATACTGCACCTTAAGATACGCGTTGAGCCAAGTCAACAGTCATTACCTGCTTAATATCCATAAGCAATTTTAGGTATGAATGACCCTAGTTTACAAGAGGTCATTTGGCCTCTTCTTAATAATATATGACAATGTAAAAGTTCTGGTAACAAGACTAAATTTATTTCAAACATTTATAAACTAAGCATAACAAGTCCATTAGACAAAAACATAATGCATTGATGCATCAGTCGACAAAACAAAACTCAGCCAGCTTATTGCACCATAAACCAACGTTATACAAAACTAAGAATTAAAAATGAAAGAACTGTCTCCACTGCCGCAACCTTAGCAGATCTGCATTACAGCAATTTCTCATCAAACAAATTAAAAGAATTGTATCATCAGCACAAAAAATAAAAAAAATCTAATACATCAAACTGGAAATCAAAATGAACAAACTGTTTTCAGTGTAAATCACAACTTACCGAGAGTTATCATCACAAAAAACTAATTCAACTTTCACTCAATCACTGCATTTTTGCCATTTTTGGTTTCTCTACATCTTACAATGAGGCCATATGCTTTGAAGTCTAAATAAGAAATCTTATAGTACTTATCTATTGAAAGTGTTTACTACGGACAAGCTAAAATGTGCAACATTACGGTCAAATAACTATTATATCAGGGAAACGCTAACATTTGGCCGTGTCAAAGTCTACGAAAAATTCCAGAAAATGTTTGCATTAGAAAATACATTTAATCCAAACTTACACACATCTTAGTGGTGATATATCAATCAAAACCGTCAGAAAGCAATGAACTAATTCTTCTGTATCAAAATTACTGCATAACAATCCTGTTCATACAGTAAAACATCAAATGGAACGTCAAATACTAGAAACAATCTGCAGAAAAGCCAAAGTACTCGGCATATCTCAGACTAATAATGCCATACTGAAATTTTATCGGATGCAAAATGAAAAAAATTCATTTGATGCCGAAGTAAGCATGTAATACAATATAAAATCACATGAAATGAGACTCACAGAGATATGCATCACAGCAAATGTCTGCCTATTCTGAGCAGTGCTCAGAAACACTTCAAAAATTGCCGTTGAAATTATAGGACGGTTGATTAAGTGCAACTAAAAACTGACATAACCTTCCAAAGTTGTCCTGAAACGAAGAATGAAAGCAACTCGTTCAATCATTCCAGCAGTCATCTTGCTGGTGAACAGGAGACTGCTGCTGCCTGGCGTTGCCATCATTCTCAGACAACGCAGGGTCTCCGTCACCGGTTCTTGGTCTTTGTTTTCCAAACTTAACATAGACATAAAACAAAGATTATTTGTGTTGTTATTCTTTTAATAACCCTAAAGTACTGAATCAATTCTAAATATCTCTTCGACTTAGAAACTTCTTGGATAGCATTCACACAGATTGCATCAAGCTCTTGCAAAGACAGGCTTTTACAATTTTAATCATACTATAAATGGATAGATTCAATTGCAATCAACAGAGTACATCATCTATCCTCAAATTGACAAATCTCACAGAAACAATACAAAAACCCAGAACAGAAAATAATGATCAACTGATCTATTAGGAAAAAGTTCTGCGATAGAGAAAGGAGTGCACGGTACAGAGTAAATGTGAACTGACTTGTCGTCTGTTATCTCTGGACCCAAAGTTGCCATCGCTGCGACCACCGAATCCACCGGACCCAATGGAATGCGTTGCCATATCTTCCAACCAGTCTGGAATCATTTGTTTAGCCTTCACAGAACACAATCAAACGAAATTGATATAAAGTCATACAAGGATTCTATGCAATCCTCGTGAATCTGCTCTGCGCCACTTATTGAAAGGAAAACTTTCACAATGAAGAAGTAAACAAAGCATGAAACCAACAGACTGACAGCCGATAATGCAAATGACCGGTGCCTCCCCTTCCCTTCCTATTTATTATAATTCTGAGCATCAGCTGCGCTGACCTTGAAAATTAATATAGCACCTTGCTCAATAACCTCTTGAAAGTGCTTCCAGCATGAAAGCGCTACTGGTCCCTGCAGAGTGGATATAAAATAGTCCTTGAACAGGTTTGCACACTGAAAGACCAAGCACTGCATAGGACGGATGCTGTGCATTGGTAGTTCCATCTGGGCTACAAGCAGATGAAACAAAAAATTGGCTAATACCGCAACAAGAAGCAAAACTCTGAACGCTTCAGGTACCACCATCTTAATCAGTGAATGGTACATTCGTCCAACGTTCATGGATATCTTACCAATCCCAGCTATCGTAATAAGCTAAACTGCATCATTCTAACACTGCTAACAGTCAAAGTAGTATTTCTCTCTTAAAGAATATAGCCTACTTACTTTCTTACTTACTTACTTAACAGGATCTTGTAGATGTAGACAATCAATATAGCTGAATTTGCCATTCAGCCACGTGCCATCAGCTGCACTGACCTTGAAAATTAATATAGCACCTTGCTCAATTTTATTATTCAACTCCTCCGAACGTTACTCACATCAACAAGGACTTTGACGAGGGCTCGGGTCATATTATGATCCCTGACAGGATCAAAGAAGGATGTTGCCTTTCCGAGATTACCGCAGCGACCCGTCCGTCCGATTCGATGCACATACTCTTCAATCGACGACGGCATGTCAAAATTTATGACGTGCTTAACTTGCGGAATGTCAAGCCCTCGTGCAGCAACAGAAGTTGCCACTAGCACAGCCGCTCGGCCTGTTCGGAAATCTGTTAACCCAGCCTCACGGTCCTTCTGGCTCATGTCGCTATTAAAATAAATATAAACGTGATTAAACATTCAATTCAAAACCTGTTATTATTCCTGTTACAAATCATCGACATACATATCAGCAGAAAGTACGAGTGACAAATGGGAAATAGAGAATAGTCCCTAAACCCACTGATCCAACAACGACTAAAAACGTGCATTGGCAAAGTACTTCAGTTATGGAAATCAAATGGTCGCGAGACGATGAATATGTGAGAAAGCAGCTTTACGTAATGCTCTCAAGACAGTGTTGTAACCAGTTTTCGAAATTACGAACCTCTACCAAGCAGTGCATCCTGGAAATTAAGCAAAATATTCACAAGCAACAAATTTGCTACTTACAAGAGAAGCAGAAACTGTGCAAAATAATCACAAACCCATGAATGCTGGCAGTTGGAAACTGAGATTGTGTCAACTGGTTTGATAGGAAGTCAGCATTTCTCTTTAATTCAACAAACACAACAACTCGAGCATTCTCTACAAAAACAACAATTCTCAGAGGTAAAACTTTCATTAGCCATCAAATCCTCCTATCATCAATCTATCTATCTATCTATCTATCGATCTATCTATCTATTTGGTCATTTCTAAAGCGCCTCTCTCAACAGAGCAAAGAGCAATTTAGAGGTGCATACAGACATCCAATTTCAGATAGGGATAAAGTAAGGCAATCAACAACAAACAATTCTCGCATAACTACACCGAGAAATCCAAACACTAAATACAGATCCAAATTGGTGCAACTGGATTGCCACAATTAAAAGAATTATCCCTTAACACTCTAATGATGAGAGTTGACTAAAAAAAACAACAACTGGGAACAAATGCAGTTCATTGTTAATGCATTAATAAGCAAGCTGGGAGATGCAGCCGTGTAACGTAATGCCTCACAGAAATGTATGGGTATAAAATGTTATAAATTTCAATTTCTGCCCTCTGCATATGAGAGCTGATTGCCATTAACAGTGTATAGTCGCAATTCATTATAATAATTTATCAAGGAGCAGGTGGGAATTTTTCAAAAAGTACCTTAGCATAGACTTACAACCATCAAACTTTCGAGTCTTGACAGCCATCAAGTTAACAACTTCTGCAATTGCACAACTACTATGAAGAGTGTTTTTCTTTGCAAGTCTGTTGATTACCTGACTGCAGGATTTCAAACAATATCTGGCGTTTTTCTGATTGCGGGACTTTATAAACAGTCTGCTCAATGTCTTCGCTGGCACCTCCAACGCAGCCAACGGTAACAAAGATGTAGTCGTTCAGCAGCTCTGATGCTAGCATCTGCATATCATCAGGAAAAGTTGCACTGAACATCAGCGTCTGACGGCAGGTCTTGCCCGGCATTCCGAATTCATTTATGATTCTGCGAATATCCGGAAGAAAACCAAAGTCCAACATGCGATCAGCCTCGTCCAGCACAAAATGCTTCACTTTGGAAAATGAAATCTGTCGACATCAAAAGAACAGAAAATTGCTTTAAAAGAAATACTTTGTTAGATAAAAATTTAACACCTGATCTGACGAGAGATTTCAAATGTATAAACGCAATAGTAGGCCTTCTGCTGCTATTCTACAGACAAGCACTGTCTTACTCTAATTACATTACTCTGAATTAACCATTAACATAAAAATGCATCTGGGTTCTTCAAAACAAATAGTTCCCAAATTATTCAGTTATTGACACACAACTGAACTTTTGTCCTTTTTAGAATACAGTTCAAATAAATTATGACAAACTACAAACAAAATAAATCTACATTAGAGAAGAAAGAATTTATATTCATAGCCATCTTTTGTCGTGCAACTATATATCCCTATGATCTTACGCGAGTAGTGAGGTCGGTAAATCAGGCAATTGTCTCACCTTTCCTCTCTGTGTGAGATCCAAAAGTCTTCCGGGCGTCGCAACGATAATATGGGCACCATTGATCAGCTGCCTGAAGATATACGACGTAGCAACTCCACCATAGACTACGGCAGACTCAACCATAGTATCATGTGCGAACTTGCGAGTCTCGTGAAAGATCTGACAAGCGAGCTCTCTCGTTGGTGACAAAATAATAGCTTCTGGCATCGCGACTCCTTCTTCTATGGCCACGGACTCATTTCTGATTATATTAGTCAAAATGGGTAATAAGAATGCAGCCTACAACAAAGAAAATTAGCTCATACTGTTTAAGCTGGAAGATATGCTTCACTTGATATGATTTTGAGATGTACTTAAGAAACAATAAACATGTTGCAAGGCATAACACAACTTAAAGAGCTCTTAAACATCAGAATAAAAAGTAAAGACAACACAACGTTCTGAAATTAAGCAAAGACTTAATTTAAGTAAAATATATAAAACTTCAAATTGGCTACTTTAAAGGTCTGTAGACTTTTAGACTGGCAAACCTCAATGAACAAAAACACTAATTCTCATCTAATCCTGAATGATTTCAAGAGAACATACAAGTTTAAACTAATGCAACAGTTGAAATAGCTAACATAAATGTATCATTTGCATTTTACATGCAGCAACAGCCACTGTGTAAAAAGGACTAATAGTCTTTGGCAAATTTTTCATATGCAATAAAATGGCCTTTTGTGTCTCGTCTAGATTGTGTTTTCAATAACCATCTTGAAACGATTGACCTAAATGGTTCACAGCCTCATTTTCCAAATCAGAGTTGTTTCAACAGGTCCTGAGCCACGTGGCATTTATTACTTTTTATTGCTGTTCCATGTAGGTGAAAATTGCAACAGAATTTCAGAGTCACCAATTACACACATTGCAATACGAAAGTTAGTTTGAGAGATAGGCAAATTGAATAAAACAACTTAAATAGGTCGTTAACAGTAAAGAATGGTAAGTGCTCACAGTTTTTCCAGAACCAGTTACAGCACATGCCATGACATCCCTTCCTTTCAGAATTACCGGTATTGCCCACTTCTGAATTGGTGTTGGCTTATCGTACTTTGATTTCCTGATGTTGTCTTGAAGAACTTCGCTTAGTCCAAAATCGAAAAAGCTGAAGAAGCAAATATAATTAGCTTTCGACCCTCACATGCTTATTTCTTCAACAAATGTTACAAGTTTCGCAAGACAGTAACATGTCACAGAATCGAACAGCAGTCATAAGTTTATCAAAATAAACTAGCGCTTGGACCGAGTACTACCAGAGGAGCTTTATTTATTTAAAAATTAGTCTCCCTCATTTTCTTTTCAGGCAGCAAGATGCAGGAAATGTAAATAAGAAAAAACTCTTAAGTCTTAAACACCAAATGACCAAACAAACAACGCTGTAATGTTCGTAAAGAGTGAAGAACTTCATTCCAAAGCTGGCCCTCTGCACAGCTTATAAGTGCAAATTCGCCGAAGCTTCCTAGATAGAGATAGATAGATCTATTCTTTATTGGTTCAAAATCATATCAAAACATGCACATAATCCAATCCAAGTACATTCAATGCTAACGGTAAATAACACAGTATGAATAACGATAAAAAATGCAACCAGCCTAGAGAGGATAATAAAAACTCAAAAAGCTCATAAGACAAAAAATTAGTTTTTAAAAGAAAATTAGGATACCAAAAGAAGATCCAGAAGAGACGATCCACTAAACAATTTAAATTACTAAACAATTTAAATTATAAAAACATAAATTCTGATATAACAAGGTCATAAACAATGCAACAAGGATCCAAAACTCAATTTCATCTAATTATAACATTATTTAATTTATTTATTTATTCACACATTTTCATACCGCATCTTCAAGTCTCCTACTACTCAGAGGTAGCCCCGACTACATCCCTGAGGTGTGTCGAAGTTTACATGCTGAAGCGCCACGAGCAATCGTGAGTGAAGGACTTGCTCAAGGTCCTGATGCGGCGGGTGGGATTCGAACCTGGAAACCTTTGCAAGGCGGCGACCTTCACCACTACACTACCATAACCCACAGAGTGAGGAGTGGTAGTGTGAGCAGCAGTTCCTAACCAATCAAATCAATCAAAGAATAATTTATACAGCATCCCTTTAAGATCTCCCCTCAGAGGAACTATTGAAGTAAGTCCAATAAAATAAAATCCATGGTCTTACGACCACAGAAGGAGCACACAATATCGTAGGGATGGGAGTTGAACAAAGGTCACTGTGACATGGCTTCCAAAGACATCTTCATGCGGCTCCACTGTACTATCAAAACACAGTTAGCAATTTCTTGAGCTAAAATCTAGATTTTGTCACCAGAAATTAGACATTCTCATTTCTCACCTGTTCCCGCCATTAGTTGGTGCATTACGACCCGTGCATTCAACAGGTATCTCGTCATACTTGTTGAAGTTGATTCCCTTCAGTAGGGTCTCAAAAATATGCTCATCATCTTCCGGGGGAGGTGGTGGAATGTATGGCGGTGGCCTCGCACCTGTGAATTATAATCAAGTCTGGTGAGAATCAGCAAGAAATTTTAATTTAGAATGCCAATATATTGAGATAACTGGATGTTTAAACTTCCAAAACATTTCAAAATTTCCATTTCATTGGATATATAATTATACTGTTGACTTGTACATTATTTCTGGAAGATTCATCGAGTTTCTGTTATGATGTTTGATTCTTCGTCAATAAATGGCTTACTTCACTTCCTACTAAATTTAACACTGAACAGACATAATAAGTACAATACTACACTTAGTACAGAACTCATTTAAATTTTCTTTGATGTACTAAATAATCTATCTTATAATATTCTGCAACAACAATAGTCGAAACTAAAAGATTGTGGCCTTGCTTCGTCTATCTCATACATCTGATCTTCATCTGCATCACCGCAATTAAAATTCTCGGTACACTCCAAAATTTCAACATTTACGAATCACAACTGAAAATTGAACAATTTAGACAAAACTACTTTTCAGATTACCTTTATCATCCTTTGCACCGTCAGAATTTGGACACTCTCTGGCCATATGTCCTTGTTGAGAACAATTTAGACATGTGATGGATGTCTTCTTCAGACAGTCACGTGTCACATGACCCTCTAAACCGCAGTAATTACACAGCGTAAGGGCAGTACTATCAGTACAGTCCTTTGACATGTGACCGTCTTTTCCACAGTTATAACACCGAGTAGGGGTTTTCTCTTGAGTACATTCCCTTGAAATGTGACCTTCTTGTCCACAGGTATAACACCGAGTAGGGGTTTTCTCTTCAGGACAATCACGTGCCATGTGTCCTTCCTGTTTACAGTTATGACACTGACTGGAGGTCTTCTTAGTCGGACATTCACGTGACATATGTCCTTCTTGTCCACAGCTACGACACTCCATGGACGTCTTCTTATCGGGACATTCACGTGACATGTGTCCTTCTTGTCCACAGCTATGACACTCCATAGAGGTCTTCTTGTCAGGAAAATCACGTGACACATGGCCTTCCTGTCCACAGTTACGACGCTGACTAGAGGTCTTCTTCTCCGTACACTCCCGTGACATATGCCCTTCCTGACCACAATTATAACACTCCATGCCGGCCTTTTTAGCAGTGCCATCTCGCGACACGTGTCCCTCTTGTCTGCCATTCTGATACTCTCTGGACTTCTTGCTGGGACAATCTCGTGCCATGTGATCATCCTTTCCGCAGGTGAAACATCCGTGGGACGCTGGTCTGGACTTGAAATCCCCAGACGCTTGGTTTCCAGTACCGTATTCACTGCTCAAGACTCTCTGAGAGAAGTCTGTACTTCTATTAGTAGTCTCATTGAAAGATTCATTTGACTTGCTAAAGCGCTGCTCTTTCATCTCATAGTTGGTCTGATTGGGAAACTCCCTATCTCCTGTGTTAGGAGGCTTTCCTAGCAAAGAAGACCTGTCATTGTTTTCATAGTCAGGCAACTGTGAATACCCGCTATCTTTAGCACTAGGATTTCCACAATTAAATTGTTTTGCAACATGAGCAGAGTTCTCATCACTAGGGCAATGTTTCTGCATAGCAGGGTAATATGTCTCATGAACCACTGGAATGTGGTTCAATTGGACTCCTGCCGAGTGACTCTTTTGCGCGCCGATAGGTTTCAGGTTCTGCTCACCAGATGCATAATAACTCTTGTTAACGCTGGGTCTCGCAGTTTCATGAGCAATCTCATAAGCAGCACCACTTTCAGTGCTGCCCCTAGTGACAACGTGCTCGTTCGTTCTGTTTAAGCTTACAATGTTATTCATCCCATCTCCAATTTCTCCCGATCTCCTTCCAAGGTTGCGACCTTCATTAGGATCTCTATTAGTGGCAACTGCACCATCAGCCTCTCCATTCTTGCCTTTTCCCTCCTCTACACGCTTGCAGATTGGGTCTGATCTCTGTCTGTCTGGGTTAATCTTATCGGTCAGTTCGGCATCATCAAATGCAGATGCATCATACTCTGCCATGTTCTTTCTTTGCACATTAACAACAGTCTCGGCGCCTTTTCCATTTTCTAACTCGACATTTAGAGTCCAATTTCTAATGCAGCCAACAAGTGAGAACCCCATTTCATCTGAAAACACAAAAAACACTGTAACAAATTAAAAACACAAATCATATTTCAATCAAACACTTCCAGCAACAGCAACTTTTGAACAGCAATTCAACATATGAACTCAAGTTCAATTTTTTAAATTCCTATTTTCACTTTAAAATTTGTCTTAAAATTAAAACATGTAGAAAGTTTACTTTTCTGCATTGTTATGAAACATGTTCTTTTTACATTTAGCTTGTTCTAGCAAAGTTCTGCCCAGCACAGTTCACAATTTATGTTTTACAGATTCACAACGGGTTCAGATGCCTTTGACGCTAATTGCATTGTCTTTCAAAACTTTGTCACACTCTTGAACGCTCATCCATCTCCAGATATGCACTTTAGCTTTCTTCAGCAGAAACAATGCACCAGAAAACTTATTAAGCTTCACAGCAATAGCCTGTGTGGCCTGCCTTGGTATCTCCTTGCCTTTAGCTTCTTTGACTGTTTGTACATTATTGATAAGGTATGTTGTTTGTCCAACAGACCTTACTCATTTAAACATACACATGCTTAAAAGTGAACTGAAAAGAGCATAAGATTTTATGCTTAAAAGGTAATCATAACCATTAACCAATGACTTCTATGGAAGTTGATATTCTGCCCCAACTTTCACAAAGCAGCAAACATATTTGTCACCTATTGATTGCTTTGTGTTTCAGCCACCCAATGCTATTGCACTGTTACAAGAGTTTTTAATTGGCAGAATGCCTTCACAAGTGAAAGTGATTTTGAAAGTCAGCCATTATGCTATAAAAAAATCAAGATAATCTTGCAGGTTTTATATGTGCACATGCTAATACAACAACATCGTGGGACATGGTAGTGCAGTGGTGAAGGTCGCCGCCTTACATCCGAAGGGTTGCAGGTTCGAATCCCACCCGCCGCGTAAGGACCTTGAACACGTCCTTCCCTCAAAACTGCTCGTTGCGCTTCAGTGTGTAAACTCCGACACACCTCCGGGCTGTAGTCGGGACCGCCTCCGAGTAGTATGAGACTTGAAGCGGCGGTTTAGAAATGTGTGAATAAATAAAATAAAAATAAAATAATTAAATAGATTGACGCACGGACACACAGATATAATGAGTCACTCAGACAGATATAATTATAGGCCTACAGTATATCGACACTGGGAAATCCTAGTTGGAAGATCATCATTCCAGGGACAAGTTCTAATCTGAGATTATGACTTGGTATGCACAGAAGACCTTGAGACAACATAGATGTTCTTGCCATTTCGTTCCATAATGACTGGTTTCAGTAGGCACTGCTGGGCACACGGGGAGTCCCCTATGGTCTCTAGATCAGCCGAAGCGTTTGATACGGTCGGCCAATCAGCCAATGGTATACTCAGCCGGAGTAATCTTATTGTAGCAGATGGTCTATCAGTCGATCTCTGATTAGACGCTTGACCAGGCTCCCACTCAAATCAATCCCCTCTTCCGATGACTAAACAGCTGCACATCCACGAACGAATTGAAGCAATTGTATTGCGCCCACAATCGCTCAATTCTGGGGCGCAGTAGTGTAGTGGTGAAGGTCGCCGCCTTGCATCCGGAAGGTTGCAGGTTCGAATCCCACCCGCTGCGTAAGGACTCTGAGCTCGTGGCGCTTCGGCGCTTAAGCTCTGACACACATCTGGGTTATAGTCGGGACCGCCTCTGAGTGGTGGGAGACATGAAGGGGCGGTATAGAAATGTGTGAATATATAAAAAAAAAATTAATTGTAACTGGCACTTGAAAAGGCATGTCTTTATTCACCCCATCGCCTCAAACAAAAGTCGCTGGATAGTAAACAGTCAAAATATTGAAATATTGTAATTCCTGCACACAAACAGAAACTCTATAAATTCGCTCAAAGCAGCCAAACATCTGTTAGCAAAATAATAAATAAAACTAATATCATATTACTACAACTAAAACAAATAATAACAATATTGATCATCACAACAGCGAGAACAGGAACAATCACTAAATTATAATCATAGTAATATAGAAAAATTAATAATAATTATTATTAGTAATTAATCATTTTTATTAGCAATAATAATTAATAATAATCAATAATAATCAATTCAGCATCAATTATTACATAATACTAATTATTAATAGGGCCCATTACTAAAAAAAATTGTGATAATTATATAACTATGAGTATGAGAATCTTTGTGAATTTGACACATCAATAACAATAATAATACGCTTACGTGCTAATAATAACAATTATATCCATGTGCTAAATAGTAAATCAATGTAGAGCCTACTTACGATTCATCGGAACTCAGATTCAGAGTTGACATCGACAGTGATACTGACGATTCCGAAGATACTGACAACGTGAAGAAGGTACTATCGACACCGCCATCCGTCTGCGTCGCAACGGAAACAAGAACAGGCAACATGTCTGACAACAGCCACGAACATGGAATCCGACACCTGGCAGAACCGTCAGAAACACTGGCGGCAGCGGCAATCCGTGTCAGTATGCTAGAATATCGATCTCAGTACTGTGTCAGTGTGATATATCCTTACAGTGACAGTATGGTATTCCAATGCGGTTGACAGTTCTTCTTACAGTTTCAGATTGCCTTTCCTCCACACGTCCATCAGTATGCAACTGTCAAATAAATACATATCAAACCAAATCAAATCAAATCATTATTTTTATTGCAACCCAAAAAACAACAATGCCATGATATGCATTCTGAACAATACAAAACATAAATACCATGCAGGGTAG
>JAQFXW010003012.1:0-12357 GCA_034693945.1 Dendrobaena attemsi
CTGTGTGCGTGTGGGACAATGTGTATAGGTGACCGTGTGTGTCTGTATGTGTGTGAGAGAGAGAGAGAGAGAGAGAGAGAGAGAGAGCCTCCAGTGGTGACTCTTAAGTAGACACCTGAGCAATGTTTTGCTTGCTTGTTTGTTTTAATTGACATTTAACGTTATATTTAAGGCACTGCTGTCGTAAGGTACTAAAATTGCATTTAGTTGAAGATTTTGGACTTCACAAGTAGTTGTCTAGCTAGCTCCACTCCACCTTATCAAATAGAGCCACATGTATGACTCAATATCTTCTATGACTGGTCACAGACTTCTCCTCTCTGCTATGCAAGCTGACTTGGGTGTTCGCTGGCTTTCAAGCACTTGGATAACTAAAACTGCACTCACACTTTGTGGCTGACTATCTGCGCCTCAGATTCACACTTCGGTGCGACCTTGCGCACGTTACAAATTTAACAAATGAATAAACGATTGATATTTGCCCAGATAATTATCTAACATACCTGTTGCATACATACACAGTTACACACACATAATTCCTAGAATATAAAGAGGATAAAAGACAGATTGAGTTTGTAGTTAGATACAACAGATTTTTTGCAAATTAATGCCAGACACACAGCACAAAAGTAGCCCAATTCAATTAGACTGCTAGAAATAATTTTATGATCCATACCAGACGAATTTCCACTATCTGACTTCTCCATCTTAATGCTAGGCTGTGCAGGGCCTTCGACAGTCAGATTTTCTGATGGAGTACCTGTCTTCTTGAGGTGGCCTGACAATAGACACAATTAATTGGTAGCACACGTAAAGTACTTGTGGTCAATAGAAGTCACATTATGAACAGGGCTTGAAGTGGGAAATTTGAGGTGTCAGTATGGATTTAAAGACCGTTCCCCCAGTCCTTCCCTCTCCAACCCCTGTTTCTTAAAGAGCTTCTTAAAGGAAATTTTACAACTGCACAATCCTACCCCATAATGACTAGAGGTCTTGGGGAGCGTCATAAGCTCCCTCAGTGGGTCTGGGGCAGAGCCCCAGAAATCAGCGAAATTTTGATAATTTGAATCCAAATAGAGTATATTTTGGGCTCTTATTTTCTTCCAATTTCTCAATGATGAATCGATGATTCTAATTTTCAAACTATAACTTGGTCAAAATCTCAAAATCAATCCAAAGGTTTTTCACTAGTGCTGCATATGCTGCATCTTCTTACTATGTGATATTGACCCGGGGCTACGCCCCAGAACTTCCAGAAGTCAGCGAAATTTGATAATTTGAATCCAAATAGAATACATTTTGGGCTCTTCTTTTCTTCCAATGTCACAATGACTGGGACAAAACGACATACTGGTATGGATTTTTATCTTGGAGAGGTGACGGTATGCTTACAGCCGAATCGAATAGGTGCCGGTATGACATACCGTCTCATACCGTCACGCTTCCAGCCCTGGTTATAACACTCATTAATAATAATAATACTAGTAATAATGACAATTTATATGGTGCCATAAACACAGCCATGCCATTACAAGGGTGGCTAGTAAGCCAGCTAGTGATTCTGTCGACAGCCCTGAACACTGCACAGTCTAGCATTAAGATGGCTACTTTTTTCTATGTATCTGCCGTTAAACAGAGTAAGCAGGATTGGCATTAGAGAACAGGTAGCGTTTGAGCCAGTGGCGTAACCAGAGTCAAGTTTGAACCCGGGCAGCAGACCAACTCAATGTTAATGAACCAATCGGGCTACCAAAAGAGGGTGGTTACCACCTCATAGGTCTCGAGCAAATTCTTTGCTAGAAATACTATTTTGAAGATTTTAGGTAGCTCTAGGAGTGTAGGGCATACATTTCTGCACATTTCGATGACATTTTGAATCGTTTCATCGATCTCTTTCGACTGCTTACGAACTATGGCACGTTAATCTCCACCATTTATTTATTTATTTATTTATTAAAAAGTTATACCCGAGGCACCAGTGAGAAAATCTATAAATACGATTTCAAAGATATACAGGGTGGGGCAAAAAAAAGGAACCCCTGAATTTTTGGATAACAATTTTGTCAAAAGTAGGAATTTTACATAAAATTTTACAGACTGAAAGGCAGTTCATAGTTACGTACTACTGCCAAATTTCATAAAAATATCTCAAACAGAACAAAAGTTATTCTATTTTTAGTGAGTCCACCCCCTTGATTTTGAAGTCTCAAAACCTGATTTTTGATGGTTTAGATAGCGTTTAACGGGTTTTGCTAATATTTCCGCCAAATGTGGAAATAATTTAATGAAAGTTTACAGGCTTAAAGGTAATTCATATTTACATATTACAGTCAAATTTTATCAAAATATTCCAAAGCAAAAATAAAGTTACAGCATTTTTAGCGAGAATACCTCCTGAATTCTGATTAATTAAACAAGTGTAATGCAACATTTGTTACACAAACTTTTGGTTGCGTTTGAAATATTTTGGCGAAATTTGGTCTTCATATGTAACTATGAATTGGCGTTAAGCCTATAAAATTTCATTAAAATATTTCAAAGTTTGACGAAAATATCAGAAAACAACTGTTAAACGTTTTTGAGACATCAAAAAACAGAGGGTGACGTCACTAAACGTTGAATAACTTTTGTTCTGTTTGAAATATTTTGGTCTTACCTGCAAGTCCTGATGTGGCAAAAATTGTTGTCATAACGGCAGCCTACAAATACAAACCCTTGAAACATTATAAGTCTTAGCAACAGAAAACCGAAGCAGATCACCATTATTTCACAGACTGAATTATCAAGACTTTCTGTTTCAGTGAGAAGAATTTCTGGAGTTCACCCCTTTCTTACGATTCTGATTTGGTTAAGCAATTGTGAATAAGCTGGTTCCCACAACTCCGCTTTTGTGGGTGCTATACGATTGAGAGGGAGATTAGTCTTTCATTCTGTAACTGCTCTATGTTAAAGGTTCAATGTCTTTTGCATTTCAATCACTTGTGATGAACATCAGATTTGCATAATAATACCAAATAGCACCAGGTTTTCTTTTAACATACTGTATTATTCTACCGATTTTGACAATTATGATCGTGACCTTATTTGGATCTTGAACTACTATTCCTATAGATCTTGATTTATGATTGTGCTATCACTCTGAACGACTATTGACTGATGTCTTGGACATTATGACAATAGTGCTATAAAAATCATTATATTAGATTATATCGTAATGCACTGCTGGTCACTGCGGGCATAACTGACAGGCAGAGTGCAACAGCATTCAGAGAATACCTTTGAAGGTCATTTGGTCATAACAATAACATAGGTCAAAAATTCTTCCACAATACAACAAATACCTTCAGTTTTCGCCGGGCATTAAATGTCTTCATTCTTTCGATTGTATCTAATCGGTTGATGGGAGATGCAACATCTTTACGAAGCTGTAAACAATGAGCACATGATGCTCTATTTTTGTACTTAATCACTTTGTACTTGGTCATTTGAAACTGGCAAGTTCCTTGCATTTGGTAAAGCTGAACGTGAACATCATGCTACTTATTTGCTAATAACTCAAAGAATCAAACATGTAAGCAAACTTACCACTAACAGCCAAAGAAAGAGTTTCACTTTAGGCCTACCCTAAACTGCAACCACATTTAAATTGTTAGACAACCATTTTCAGCATCTATTATGCATCCTTAACAGGTCCTATATTAGGGCTCATATACAAACTATTAAACATAAGCATTCATATCAATAACATGCATGTTTGGGCCATATTTATCATTAATTTGTCGATTTTGTCATTTCAAGCGACTGCCTGTCTCGAATTGGCATTATTTGGATAATTTTTGTATGTTTGGACTGCAAAGTTATTGATTGATTGATACAGTGACAGAGTCAGCATCTTCAAATGTGATATAGATGCTACCAGAATTTCATGTTTTGAATATTGCATTTCATCAAAGTTTAGTTGTATGCACACATAGGTCACTGTAACTACACTGTATTCATAATAATTATGGTTCTAGCATAGCTGGAACAAAGGCTAGATCTGAATGCCCTGGGCCTTTTGTACAGAAAATTGGTATTTCTCAATTGAATGCATGCTTTATGTTCCACTTGGTTCATGGCAGTTTTGCCTGCTCTGCTTATTGCCTGCGATTGAGCAACGTGTCCTTGCAATGACGAGATTAGTAGTAATAATATTATTATCATTATTATTAATAGACTTAAAGCTTGTTATTTGCTTTACTTTATGAAAGTAAACTTGCACGTGTCTTACATATATCCAAGGATTCTTGAGAGCATCAGCAGCAGTGATCCTCTGAGAAGCATTCATTTGCAGCATATTGGTTATTAAATTCTTTGCTTCAGCGGTCACTGTATCCCAATCAGGTGAATGAAACTACAAGCATACAAAACACTGCACTGTGTCTAGTGAACTTAAACAATCTGTAGTAGACCCTCACTGATCAAAAAGAATTATATTCGCACCTAACTAAATTCTGTAAAGAATTCTCAACTGATCCATTTAACTTAATTCATGGAATGGAGTATATGAAGAATTCCTAAATCACACAGCTGACTGCATTCCCTCTTTTCGCTTTGGCCACGACAGTCAATAATATTATAGCTCAGCTTAGCCTTAAATATTACCTTGAAGGTCTAAAATAAATGACAACCCATCAGTGGAAGATAATTCTAAGAACATCCCATGCAAAATTGCAACAATTTAATAATACACAGTAGTTGTTGGTGAAATAAGTGCAACTTTTATTAATATTAAAAGTTAATACCAGTTAGTCTGTATTGCAAACAGTGACAACAGCTGCAAAGAGACAGTGACCAAGACAAGATAACAAAGTGAAACTCACATAAAATTTACCAGTTCTTATTTTCTCATAAAGTTTCATGTCATCTTCATCATAGAACGGAGGATAACCAACCAAAAGAATGTACAAAATAACACCTGCATAACACAGACATTTTAAATTCAGTGCACAAATAGATATTAACTTAAAGAAAATGAAATATGAAATGTTTGTGAAATAATCTAATCTATTTTATTTAATTCTGTAATAGCACATAAAAATCTAGTGAAGGTATGCAAAGTCATAGCAAAAGACTTATAATCCATAGTTAAAGTCAGGTCGAAATCTGACAGTTCAGAAAATCTAGAGGTCAAGACAAAACTGACGTGTCTTTCAAATTGCAAGAATAAGTTCAGTCCAATAATTGTAAATTAGAATCTCTGTAGATTCCCTTTATATATTTATTTATTACAGCAAAGTTTTATGCTATCCCTACAAGAATTATTACTCAGAAGTGCTCCCAACCCTGCCTTGGTTGGGCAAAGCAGTGCTACAGCCAGACAGGAACAGAACAGAGTAAGAATGAAAAGAATTAAATGACACAAAGGCAATCTCTGCACTAACGTATGTGATGTTACATCTCATTACAGCGCTAAGCACAAAAGTTCTAAATTTCTAGAAGGCTCAAGCACAAGGCTCAAGCACATTCCTGTGGAGTCTAACGAGCAGATTCCATCCATCATTGACAGATTTCATCATGCTGGATTTCTCCCCGTTCCTTGCTGCATCAGTAACAGGGGCAATGACATATGGTGTCACTCTTAAAAATGTCTATTTCTGAAAAATAAGTTAATCCGATAGGCCTAAGCAGGCCTGTGGGTGGTAAGTAAGATAAACAGATCAGGTCTTCAAAGTGAAACAATCAGCTGGTTCAATTGCTACAGCCAAAATCTATTCATAGGACCCCTACAGGGCCCATATGGATCCCATCAAATATTTACAAGTAATTATGCTGCAAAAATTACATTCCACCCTTAACAGTAGTCTACACTGCACAGAGCACATGTTGTATATCAACAAAGCATAATATTTATTGAAAAAATTCATTAAGTATTTTAGTTTTCACCATTCATTGCTCTAGTCTGTTTTAGTTACTGTTCTGACATTACATATACAATTATTTTTTATTGTACATCTTCTAAACATCATTTGATATAATGATCAATCATATATTGATACAAACAGAGCCCTACAATAGCAAAAGCTTAAAAAGCCATAAACAGCATTAGGCCTCTGCTTTAACGATGTATTACTAATACGCAAATTAATTCTTCATAATGAATAGTAAATAATTAGATTGATAATGAGCTGCAGTAGAGTAAAACTGGTGCTGGTAAATAGGAACCTCAGTTGCTAACTAGGCCCCCATTAGTGGGGAAACTTGTCCCTTCTTGGTTTCTCACTTGATACCTTAACTATAAAACAGAGGGTGCATTAACTTTTTTGGGAAAGGGCCAGATTGCATATAAGAAAAACAGTCCAGGGCGGCAAATGTGATGTACATGTAATGCATCATAGGTCAATAATATAGGTCCGTTATATATATATATTTAAGTAGGCCCTACTCCTATCTGGTCACTTAAAGAAGTATACATTTTTAGTACCTCACAAAGCATATAGGCCTAGTAGCTTATCCAAAGATATTATTACATACTGGTATCCTAGGCCTAATAATGATATAGCCATATAAGATTAGACGCATCATTTTGTCATAGGTCCCAACTTAAACGCTTAAACTGTGTAAGTTAAGTGAAGTTCTATCTTTTTTTATATCTGCTCGATTATATCTTCCCTGTCATTTCAAATTGCCCCCGAGGGTCGCACTTTACAGGTGGAGGGCCCACAAGTTGTGCACCTCTGTTATATAATAAAAACATTGAGTAAAGAAACTGTTATGCAGTAACAACCATTGCCAATCAATCAAATTTTAGATTTTTTCAGAACATTCATTCAAATTCTGTATCTTTATTTATTGGATTACCTATTGCTTACTGGAGTGACATTACTACCGACTCATTGCTTTGAGACCTTTGTCTTATATTTAGTGAAGAGAATATACTCAAGGTTTAGTTGATGAGATCCATTTTTCTGCAGTATTTATGTATCAAAAGGTTTGACTGTTAATTTGCATAATTTAAATTATGTATGTCAATTTTATCAATGACTCTTTGCAGCCAAAAATGAAAGCATTGTCAGAACTAAATTGCATGTGCACATTTTAAATAAAAAATTGCTATGTGACACTACAATCAAATGTCATACACTGCCTACAAATCAAAGACAGTTCCAAAACTTAAAACTACATAAATTCATGTCATATAGCACAGCGGTTCCCAACCTGTGGTCTGCGGACCACTGGTGGTCCACGGGCATGTGTCCACGAGCCGGTGGTGGAAAAAATATTGGTTAACAGAATTTTTAACTGAAGGTTTTACGTTTCTTCACATTCGAAAGACGAAGAAAATATAATAAAAAGGTCATCAACTAAATTTAAAAGGTGTATATTGATTTTAAGATGGAAATTGGACGAATGACTATAAAAAGCAAAAAAGGTCATCAGCTTTTCAAAGAAATTTTTAGGTCCGTTAGTAAAAAATATTGTGGCGGTCCACAACGCCGGCGAAAGCTTTCCAAGTGGTCCGTGAGTTCCAAAAGGTTGGGAACCACTGCCATAGCTACCATCAAAAGAATATTTGTTTCCATAATTCTGTTTATAGATTTATGAAGTTCCTTTATTGATTCTAGTTTTGAGAGTGTAAAAATTGTTTAATATGCATAGTAGAAAAACCATGACAAAGAAACTTTCATCTGTTTTTTCATATCGAACGTACCAATTGCCCAGATGTCAGCTGGTTTGCCATATGGTTGCTTCTTCAGAACTTCTGGCGAGATATATCCTGGCGTTCCACAAAACCCTATCAAACAGCAACACTACTAGAATCACAGACTGCAGCGCATTTAAGTAATTTAGATGCTGCACATTCTTGGCTTACATGAACTAAAGTTGAAGAAAGTAAGAAATAGTACAATAACATGTAATTGTATACATATTTATTTATTACGGATATTTCTATTGCACTTCTTAACGTCCACTACTACACTACTACTCAATGGCGCTTCTGACTGTAATGCTGATGGAATCGGAGTTAACACGCGGAAGCTCAACAGAGCAATTGTGAGTGAGGGACTTGCTCAAGGTCCTTACGCAGTGGCTTAGGGTGAATTTGAACCCGCAACCCTTCAAACGCAAGGTTGTGAACAATACTACTACACCACCAATGTCACCATGTTCATATGCTATACTATAGTATATAACTATATATGTAGCATTGTATCTTTGTATTGGGGTAGGTCCATAGCTCGTTTGAGAGAGCGCTGGTCGATAAGCTGAGTAGTCAATCTCGCCACCCGAGATCGAGCCTGACACAGGGCAGTAATTTATTTTAAGTTTCTATAAGCTGCCAAAGGTGCTATCTGTTGTGTTGTTTGTCTCGAAAAATAAGTAAGCCCACCGCCACTCCTGGCTTGGCTGTACCAGGAGTGTTCCAGCACTTAGGCCATTAGTGTAAGTCGAACCTGCTTCGAAGCCGACTTGCGTATTTGTGCTAGCAGGCCATATCTCGTATAACTTGTTTGTAAACACAGTGCGGATTGTCATTGTGAATTTAATAAACGAACATATTATTATTATTTTATTTATTTACAGAATCCCTTCTAACAGCCTCACAAGTGTATCTAAAACTTTAAATGATGGGCTGTAACTGTTTCCCAGTTGTTTTTAGTATACTCTTGTCATTAAACTGGTAACATGGCTATCTAAAATGGTGCATCTTTAGATGGCTTGAAAATGTTTAATATGAACTAGTGCATACTTATTCATTTGTATGCAGGTCTGAACTTTCTCTCCAGTTATTCACCAAATCACCATACATCATAATATAAATATGTATACACACCGCGTCTAAAAAAAAACTGTGCAAAACTGTTTTTGTCAGAACTTTGTCAAATTTCAACCAAATTTAATAACTTTTGGTGGATAGATGGCAAAATGGCTTAAATTTTATGCGATATATAAATTTTCCACCTCACCTAACTCATTTCACCGCACTACCTTGTTAAACACAGATGTACCAATTTAATAGTTTTTTGCTAATCGTTCTGCCAGGAATTAATATTTTTCAATGACATTTTACAGACTTAAAGATAATTCATATCTACAAATGAAGGCCATATTATATCAAAATATTTCAAACATAACAAAAGTTACAGCACTTGTAACGTGCTCATCTCTAGTATTCTGATGAATCAAATAAGTGTATACACATCACAAAACAATGTACTGTAACTTCTACTGCATTTGAAATATTTCGATAAAATGTGGTCGTTATATTTAGATATGAATTGCCTTTAAGTCTGTTAAATGTCTGTAACAGATATTAATGTCTGGCGGAAATATTATCAAAAAACTGCTAAATGCTATCTGAATTATGAAAAAACAGTGGATGACGTCACTAAAAGTGTAATAACTTTTGTTCTCTTTGAAATATTTTGATGAAATTTGTCAGTTACATGTATACATGAATTGCCCTTCAGCCTGTAGAATTGTGTTTATAAATTCCTACTGTTGTCCAAACAATTAGCAAGAGACGTAGGTGAATTATTGTCCTAAAAATCACGCCATTTATAACAAGGTAGTGCGGTGATATGAGTCAAGTGAGGTGGAAAATTTATATACGGCATAAAATTTCAGCCATTTTGCCATCTACCTACCAAAATTTATTAAAATTGGTTGAATTTTGACAAAGTTCTGACAAAAACAGTTGAGCTTAGTTTTTATTGAGTCACCATGTATTAACTTATTAAGATCATAACTGGCAGTACTGCTGCTTCTGCCCACCGTCTTAAAACTTATCTTTTTCACAGTTCCCAACACACTGGGAGCACCTCTGATTAGGTTGTACTGAAAGAGGCGCTTTAGAAATCTATAAATAGAATAGAATATATTATCTTTATTAAAATGCATCTTACCATACGAAGCCATCTCATCTCCTTTAACTACTTGAGCCAGTCCAAAATCAGCCACTTTGACCTGAGCTCCTCGAGTTTTACTTGACAGCAACAAGTTCTCTGGCTAAAATGTAATCCAAGTAAAAATGCTTGATAGTTTCATGCTTCAGCAAACAACATCAGTCCAAGTATTTATTTATTTCAGCAGTTAGATTGCTAATTTATGACTTTTGCATTGGAAAAGCTTATGGTTGGGTTCTAAACGATGTGTCTGCTTCCTTAGTCAGCGGTGGTCCGCAGCCCTGTGCCAGGTGGTCCGCAAGAAGGTCCTGGAAAATATTTTTTCAGAGATGAACTCTTTTATGGAAAACAAATTTTGGGATGAGAATAACAATGTTAAAATGCGTGAATTCTGAAAACGGGAGTAATTTTTACGAAAATTTGTATCATTGACTAAAAAAGTTCATTAGTGTTTTTGGTAAGACAAATGTGATGTGCTACATCCAGTGGCATAATTAGGGGGTGCGGGGGTACAGATGTCCTCTGGCGCCGGGCTAACGGGCGAAAATTTCTGAAAATATAAGAAGTATTTTGCGGGAAAAGGACAAAATTTTCATAAAATATAAGTGATTTTGTCCCAAATTTCCAAAAATATAACAGATTTTTGATGAAAAGAACAAAAATTTCCGAAAATATCAGCGATTTTATCAGAAAATGGCGCAAATTAAAAAAATATAAAACAGGTTATCAGATTTTTGGGCGGAGAGGTGTGCACATTAAGGGTTCGTCCCCAGGCGCAGAAGACCCTAGCTAAGCCAGTGGCTACATCTTCAAAAAAAGTCTATGTTGTCTAAAAGAAGGTCATCAACTTCTTAGGAACAAAGATTTGTGCAGTGGCCAGCGACTGCGGAGAAAAGTTTAAAAGTGGTCCTCGAATACGAAAATGTTGCGAACCGCTGCCTTAAGTGAAAGTCATCAATTTATTACAGTGAATTTTTATAGTGCCCTTTCAAGTCTGCCTATTCAAAAGCGCTCCCAGTCCTCGGTGGAAAAAAGACAGTCTTAGGCCAGAAAGGAACAAGGTGGGCCTAGAGTTGCCACTAGGCACCAATCAATGGCAGTGTACTAAATAACCACTATGAAAAAGCCATAAATGTTCAATTTAAAAATACATCTCACACAATCATAAAGCACTAAGACAGATTGTGCTGTGCCTCCATTAACACATCCAAAGCGGGGTCAGTATTTGATCATCCGCGAGACAATCTTAACACATCCAACATGGGGTCAGTTTCTGGTCAATCTTACTGACCACTCGACGGGGGATTAAGTGACAGCGACAGGTCTATTGTCCTCTGAGGTGACGTCTATAGAGCGCTCGTGTTACAGACTGCGCGGTCGGCTATGACAGTGTGCGATAAATCGACTCAAATGCTAATTCGACACGCTTCATCGCAGTCAGACACAATTGAGAATCCAAGATCAATTGGTCAGTATAGGACTCTGAGGGACGTATTCTCACGTCCAAACAAACCTAATTCTGGACGTATTATTACGTTCCTAACAGTCACTGTGTTAAGAAACATTCGATGGGGGTTCCAGTGACAATCACCTGTCAACCTCATATTGAGAACTTTGAAAACCTGTTGGCTAGAGGTCATGCTCCAAGTCTGGCTTAAACATTAATCACAGCAGAATAAAGTTTCAACTCCTCTTGAGCAAATCTTTCTTCAGTCAGTGCTCAGTAACTGACATATATCAATAATCCAATTTTTAAAACAAAACTTCCGAGGCGCAGAAGTCATGTCATAATCTTAACTCTGTATATGAGGCGCCGGCGCTCGCTCTGCTGTTCTAATGGATCAAAGCCTATGTTGAATCGACTCAAATGCTAATCAGACACGCATCGCCGCTGTCAAGAACCATTGAGAAGCCAGGATCAATTGAAGCATTGTTTGCCTTGTTAAGCCGCTAGCCACTGTCAATATTGAGCTCTGTTGGACGTAATATTACGTCCCTCGCGTGCAGACAAACCTAATTTTTGGACGTATTATGACGTCCGTTACAGTCAATGTGTTAATATTATAATGAAATTATTCTTGCCTTCAGATCTCGATGGATTATGCTGTTCTTGTGACAGTAGGCGATGGCATCCAGCACCTGATGAGTGCAGTTACTACAATTATACAAAATCCTCATTCAGTGCATGCTGTTGCTGTTGTGTAAACAGAAGCACTATAGATAACGCTTCTATTTTCCAATCATAAATATTCTGCGAGTCATTCAGTGAATCTGCAAGCAAGTGAGTGAGTCAATCTCAGAATACTCTTCCTATAGCTCGCATGATCATTTTCCACTTGGACAGAAAATGCATGTGCAAATCTATACATGCTTTCTTAACAATGCTGTTTATAAATTAACTAGGTATATCCCGTCAAAAATGACGGTAAAACCTGGTTTTTAACCCGTAAATAATTACGTGCTATTTTAA
>JAQFXW010003013.1:0-12354 GCA_034693945.1 Dendrobaena attemsi
TGGCAAGAAGACCTAGGCCAAAAAGCCTAGGCCGAACCAGTTGTGACATTCCTTCCAGTGAGGCCAAGTCCGTTTCATTATTTTATTTAACCTCCATGCTAAACTGAAAATAAGTCCAGTATAAACACTTTGAAATTACTCTGTAGTCTGTACAAGTTATAAAAATAATAGATAAAAAAATTATTTCTGGTGTCTATCTTTGTCTTTTTATTTTGATCCGGACACTCAATGCTTTACTTCTCTAACGTCATTACCTACATTTTGTGACAACAGAATATCGACCAGTACAACTGCATGTCTACTAAGCACTCTGAGCCTGATGTTAACATAGAAGCTGTGCATTGATCCCCTAAGGCATTGCCAAGATCAGAGCTGAATGTTTTCCTCAGAAAGACTTAAAAGTCTTTCCTCAGCATCTTTAAATACCACAATACTAGTACAACTAAGTACATGCACATGAAGTCCACTAAATCCTCTCTTAATGTGCCATAACTAAAATATAAATAGACAATAAGCTCCACTAGTAATATCTGTATAGTCCATATGAATTAAAATAACATGTTTTCAGGAACAAGAATATGTGGTAAAAATTCTGCCAATTAACTTGTTCATCATCTCAAATAATATCATAACTCTTTAAGCTGTATAGATGCAGACCTAACAAATTCAACTTTAATCTAGTTTCAAGGGTTTATGAATTGTATGATGCGTACGATGGCATGTCTCTATATGTAAGGTTGTCTTTAGTACAACATTTTAAAAAACAATCATTATCTCAGTACATTGTAACAGATCATATGCAATAAAAGTAAACTTTTAATAGCAGCTTCACATTTTTTAATTGTTAATGTTGCGAAAAACAGTCCTGAGAATTTACATCACTACAAGAAACTACTGCCCTCAAACCAGAAGCCCCTGCACTCAAAAGATCTCCATGGCAGACATTTACTAAAGGAGAAATCCAAACATCCTTCTGCCAACAGCTCTAGAGAGTTCAATTAAGATCTCCAAACCGGGTTCAAACCAAGGTGCATATTAACAAAAGAAGAGAGCAAACTTACAAACAACCACACGCCGTTCAATTCATCATCGCAAACTGGTTAAATGCAACGTCAAATCATTCTATGTTTCTTGAGCATCACCGACAGAATACTTACTATTTACACGTATTACACACGTCAAATAAGAGGAAGCAGTTGAAACATAGCACTCTGTTCTGATAAAAGCTTGAACAGTTGTTCACAACACAAGCGAGATAAGCATTAAGCAATGAAGTAGTCAATTTTTGAACTACCTACAGGTTATGCAGGACATGTAGCCTGTACCAGTCACCGAGCATCCACGCGATCCTTTAGCTGTCGACAGGAATCTGATGTCTGACTCTAGTCTAAATATTTTCAAGGGCGAGTGGGCGACTCTTCCAGCTTACTGTGCACTGATTTTTCTAACTGATGTAACATTTTCGCTCATAACGACACATCCTATAGGCTAGCGCAGAGAGCGCCTCCGAGTAGGTATCTTGAAGAGATGCAGTAATGACTCCCAGAATGAAAGAACAAATCTCTACAAGATCTGAGCAATAAAACTTAAAGTAGGAACAAGACTTAGAACAATGTTTGATGATGATCAATAATAATATTGCAGAATTATATTTTCCAATCAAGGGTATAAGAATTGAAACATGGTACAGAACAGATAAAGCCAAAATGTAAATTACCATGGCAATGACTTCAGCCCTCATTGGGAAAGTGCATATCAATTGATGTATAAATTTACATATGTGTGGGTCTGTTATATATAATATACACTGGTGTTTTTGGAAGCATGTACGCATTCGTTTCTTAGGATGTAGTAACCAACTTCCATGATACAACTAATTACCTCCAGCATTAATGTAACAATACATGTACACTGACAAAACATTACTAAATAAACTCAACGTTTCCCAGTGTCACCATGCTTTGGGTACGTATCAGCCGCTTAACTTCGGCCCAGCAATGTTCAGCTTTGCCCTAAAACCCTTAATGAACTGGTTAAACAAAAGTCAAGCGCAAATGGTCATGTGTTTCATCCTAATACATGTACCAACAGCAGATTAGTCACACGTAAAACTGTTCCATCTCATCCGAAGCGAACGCAATGTACTATGCTCTCACAGTCAACAATCAAAGCATGTTTACTCCTTATAAAGCCTGCGCTGTGGTGATTATGAATGCCAACTGGAACGCTTTGATGATTCTTGCATCATTGCAAACAATCACGTGCCAATGTTTACTGTTTTCTTTCAGTTAATGTCTTAGTGTCTTTTACCAACGCCACCCCTAAAACAAGCAATGCAAAACCGAATTAACACTACAAGAGTGACTGGAAAAATAGTGCAGCCAATTGCTAAAGTTATAAGCAAAAGTCCCCTTCAATAGCTCTACTCCATGTTTATTTATTTATTATTACTTTATTTATTATAACTCAAAGAGATTTCTACAGTGCCTCTTCAAGTCTGAATCAGCCTATGAGCGATATCAACAAGTTGCACGTATAAATCCAGCATTGCAATCCCTACAAGGCTTGCATGGGTCAAACTTTGTTATGTTTTAATTATGCAATTATGCTCTGTCATCCCTGAAACAGTTTAATTCTGCTGGATGTATCACAAGAGAATGGATTCGCAAAGCACTGTACACAACCAACTACATTCAAATTGTGGTGCAATTTAAGCCTGTGGATTTCATGTCACAAGTGCTGTGTGTCTTCGTAATAGTTAGTACTTACAAGTATTATTCATAAATATCTCCCTTTGCCAAAGGAAATTGAGATGGAAAGGTTTTAAGCTCTATGTGCTTGCTACTTCAGTTTAACCATTGAATCAGCAATCTATCTGTGACTCATCTGACTAACATTCTTCATTTTGTTGGGATCACAGCAGGAGTAAGTGGACACAAGGGATTCCAACTTTTAATATAATCTACATAAATTCCCTTGGCTTGCTCAGACTTCAAATTTCAAAATCAATAAGCATTTACTTCAAGCTTTTAACACCATTTGTCATTCAACAAACCATTTAATAGTAAATTTAACACGAATTATAGCATAGCATGAGCAATTGAGCATGCATATAAAGATTCACTAATTTCTGTTCTAACCTCCAAACTGTCATTCTTAGCCATACCGAAGCTCTGCGTATCGTTCAGTAGAAGAATCAAAGGGTCGGCTAAGAGCCTTGAAGGGCTGCTATATAAATACTTGCAACGAATTAATGCAATATCATCTTCTTCATTTCTTACTGAGCTGTAATATGTTGAATTAGCGACATACTTGCTGTGCTTGCTGTTGACGTGTTTAATACGTTTGTGTCTGGCGGTCGACTTCTGGACTTTGCTGTTACTCATCACTTTGTGGAGACGGGCGTTGCTGCTGCCGTCTTCGTCGCTGCTGCTGCTTCCGCTGCTCGAGCTGCTCTCTCCATCCTGCTTTGCAATTCCGTTCTGCTGTGACGTTCCGGGCTCTCTCTTTCCGTTCTCATCCATTCCGTCTTCGTGACTAGTTGTCTGATCTGTACACAATTTCATTTTAATATTAACGAGTCTTGGTGAGAATCAAATTTTGATTTAACCATTGTTTTAAGTTTCAACCTCAGATGCCTTTCACGTATCAACTCGTCGTTTCTAGATCATACAACGGCTGCTTGAGCCTGACCCTGATAACAATAATAATTATGACAATTTGCCCCAATTGTTCCGAGATTCAAACCAGGACACCTTTCTTACATTTCAACTTGTGAATATTTAGTCTACTCATCTGTATTACTTTGTAAATCTTGACAGGACAATAGCCAACCAACCAGTAAGTCCTCGATCCGATGCATGGTCAGTTGGTCATCCTTGTTCATACACACTACACTCACCAACTTCTGAATTTGAAATAGGTCTTAAGTAACTCCATGCTGAGATTGTCTGTCCTTAATTTCAATAATTATTTACCGGTAAATATCTAATAGATATCGGTCTTTCCTACTGCTTCCGCTTCAATTTTTTGGACTTCTTGTTACTTTGTTGCCCATGCCATTGTCATATCAACTGTGGAACCAATGGCACAAAGTGGCCTCACACAACAGTATGTATATATAAATATATATTTTTATCTATCAATATTATATATATATAATTATATATACATATAGTTACTTGAACAATAATTATTTAAATATCTATATTAGACAATATAAAGTTAACTCACTTTTTTCGTAGCCTTCCACTATCCCGTTCACAGCCTGAAATATTAAATAAGCGGGCAAGGCGAATTCTTAACAAAGTTTGAACAAGGCAGCAAGACACATAAAGGCACACATGGGTGTAGTGAATTTATTAGCGAAAGACAAAGTGGCAGTTGTTGGATACATTCTCAGAACACATAAAGGTTACAGGTCTCCAGGTCATACTTTCCAAAACTTTTCACACCAGTGTTTCAAGCCTAGCAATGAGATTACCTCTGAACTCACGCAAATATCAAGCATGTACTTTGTCTTTTCATGACTACGTTCACCTCAAACAACATAAAGGATACCTGTCCTAGTAAGGTACATTTGTAATAGCATGGGGCGCTTGATAGCTCAGTGGTTAGCGCGCTGTACTGTCAATCGAGAGGTCCAGGGTTCAAATCCCGGCTAGGGCAGAAATTTGGTTAGAGATTTCTGCTCCATCTGCACCCCCTAGCCAACTCAGGTATGATGAGTACACTGTCAATGGGAAGATGAGACGGTGATGGAGAGGACTGGCCACCCGCCCTCGTATGCTGAGGCTAGGAATATTAGGTCGATAACGCTTCATACCCATGGCTGCCTACAGGCTAACTTACGGGACTGCTCTTCTAATATATGTTGCTTCTACTCAGCGTCGAGTAATTGACTGTCAGATCTTAACTGTTACAACAGACACAGCTATGTTTCTCATTGTGATCCTTACAAGAACAATCGTACAATATGCATTAGCAAAAAGCTCCAATCAACTGCACAGTTTAATTCTGAAAAGGCCACCGACCGATGCCGCAATCAATCCTGCAACCGAACCCTTCAGGGTTCCCTGTGCCTTATATAAGCCCAAGTGCATACAAGGTTAATACATACATACAAGAGCACTAGACAAGGCTTTACATTAGATCTGATTAACAGTATAACAGGCAAAGCAGTCACATACGGCAGCAGAAGTCACAGACGACTTTGAGAACAGTCGATCGGCCTCCTTGAATTTTCTATTTCGTTTGTCACCTTTACTGTTAGTATTTCTTAAACATAAACAATCAACTTATTTTAAACAAATTTTAAAGCATAAAACTAATAATTTTCCGTTGGCATAGAGTCAACATTGTAGCAACAAACGTTTATTGCTCGAGCGTTCAGATGCTGTTATTTTAAGTATTCAGCATTTGTTTTTGCAGTCAGGCAAAAACTGAATATTCTTCTTCACAGCTGAATACATAAAAACAGTGATCTCTAGTGTGATTTTAAAGCTCGATTATATTTATGATCCTTGTCCCATTCCATATATATCAGAATGTGTACTCTAATGAATGTAACAAGGGTTTACAGAAGAAGCAAGAACAACAAATACCTAACAACTACATTTAAATACTCAAATTAGGGACAGGCAAGCCAAGCCCATTAAGGAGTTACATAAGACCAATTTCACACTCACAAGTAATGAATTTAGGATGAACAATTTAACACATACTTTATGTTGACAAGGTATCGATCCCAACCCCGAATGATGTTGCCATACTGCTGAGTATCTTCAAGGTAACTTCCTTCAAAAGCGTAGATCTGTCGTTCTAGATTTGCCAATGTTTCCTGCAACCATCACAATAAGAGAACTCATAAAAAAATAAACATACCAGCGTCGTCTACAGGAGCTGTTAAACGTTCAATTTAAATATGATTTCACAAGATTTTACAGAGTATAATTCGAATACATTCACAGCAGGTAGATTGTAAGCAAAAAGATGGAGTGACCAGATACATCAAGATCTGAAGAAGTTGAAGCTAAAAAAAGGAGTACACAGGAGAAAGGAACAAGTGGAAGAGGAGGATCTGAATGGCTGGCCGCTCCCCAGCAAAGGATTAATCCAAGCCTGAAGTTTCCAGATTGCAATACTTAATGCATTCAAAAATATTCCAATGAACTTTTGCCAATCAGGACTTAGATGAATACAGCCTTTCCAGACAATTTACACTTGACAATAATTGACAATGTTCAAGTCCATAAGGGATATCTCGGAGCAAAAAATTATGCAATTAAACTTTTTAAAGCCAATAACAGTTCGAGCTAAGCAGAACTGTAGTCAATTTGATAACTGTTGAGAAATTACCATATGAAAATTGGTCTGCAAATAGAAAACTAAGACATTATCCTACCTGGCATATGTGGTATAGAACAAGCAATAGCAGTATTCACTTTCTTTGATCTCCAAAACGTAAACTTTAAACACATCTACATCCATCAAAGGCAGAACTCAGAAGAAACTGTAAAGGTTCCACCACACAAGAGTAGTTACTTAGTCTGAATACAGAGTAATGTCGTACAGGTGGTAGTGCTCAGAAAATTACATTCTTGATTAAAGTAGTAAAGTGAAGAAACTTACAGCAATTTCTGCTCTTCTTTTGACAAGTTCTGTTAGTTCCTGTCTCGTGTCCGTTGATTGGCTCGGACGACTAGCAGCCATTTTCATTTTGTTCACTTTCGGTGTAGTCAGTCTTGGGTCAGAGAACACGAAAGTTTAAATCCTGAATCTGCGGAAATGCAAGCAAATCATCAGATTACGGGGACTCAAGTAAAACAGTAGAATTGAGAACCGGCAGTCACATGACTTGCAGTCCATTAGTGCCGTAACGAATCGTCGAAAACCGAATCGCCGACGGAAATTGACGCCGAATCTGCTTTATAAAGAGAGACAGCAACACTGAAAAGGTAAATCGTATCCGCGTGAATCGACATCCTTCAACACAGGCTGCCAAGGCAAAGTTACCATGTTGTGAGGGTCAATTAGGGTCAGGGTACCCGCCGCAAGGGTCGATTAGAGCCAGGGTTAAGGTTTGTATAGTCTATAAAATATTTGATTGAATTAAAATTATAGTACCTGACAGACTCCGATGTGTGCTCTTTGTAATGTTTAAATCGACCAATGAACGTTTACATCCGCCAGCCATACCCGAAGACCTTCAATAACAACTATGCCTACTAATCCATAATTATGGAATGCATTGTTCGAGGACGGCAAATCTTCGGCAAATCGGACGTTTGATAGAAAACCCCATTCGGCGAATCAACAAATTTCGGGGCGATCATTTATATTAGGGGGCGGTTTATTTCACCCATGAGTCGTATGCCACCATTCGAGCTGAAGGTCTTCCTTATTGGTCCACCGATATACACCGCAGAGTATTGTTGGAGTACGCATTAGACAACATGCTCAGACATATTGCCGAAAGGTATCCATGCTAGATTGAGGGCACGCTTAATCGGAGAAGAAACGGCCTTTTCTGGGCCACCAAATATATGAAGGAATTAGGTGCGGTGTTAAGTCCCACTAACTATTTCATCATCTCATCATACTTCATCATAATCATTTACCGTAAAATTACCGTATATTTCTTGGCTACTGCTACGGCATCTACCCGAATCGCCGAGACCCAAATTGCCAAAACGTGCCAAATTGAATTTCCGCCGATTTGCCGAAACGGGTTTTCTAGTAGGCATCCAATTTACGCTTAACAATGTCAGTTATTTAACTAATCACATACAACATATACATATTATGGATTAGAACTGCAATTAAAAACAGGCGAGAGATACGTTTTTTTTTTAAATTCGACGATTCGGCGGTATTTCCTTTTCAGCAATTCGGGTTTCGACGATTCGCTACGGCAACACTGCTACGTCGTTGTTCAGATGGAGACTCAGCCTATATGTAGTCGATGCTTTCGACGGCACCAACAACAACGCATGATACAATAAAACCATCCCATAATGTAAATGATCGCTAACTTCGGAGTATTGTCGCAATGGTCGATTCGGGTAGGCACAGTAGCACAGACTAGAAATTCTATTTTATATACCGAACTCCCCTAACAGTGATATGTACTATGCATTATTATTATTATTGTGATTAATACTTGAGAACTGTTTTTTAATGCGACACCATACATAGGTATTCGTCTTTGAACGTTTCTATATTTGTTCATATACCAAACACAAACGCCTATTATCGCCACAATACAGAAATATAACAGCAAAAATAAAATTGTCAGCAGAAACTTTCAATTCACACAGAAAAATCAAAATGGTGCTATTGAACTGTACCTAAGTCTACTGTACTCCTCAAGAACGTATAAAACTCTGAAGTTTTAATAAAATTTTCTTGAAAATTCACCGGAAACTGACTGATGCTCCTTTCGAAAACATAGAAATTCAAACTTGATGGGATGACTACCGTGACATGTAATGCCCTACAAGAGATTCCAATAAAAGATCTCTTTTTCGTTATTATTTCGTAAGCGTATTTCTTTTCTCGTAATTATCTGGTCTGTTTTTTTGTGATTTTAGCTGCATTATTATTAGCCTACTATTATTTCATAGCCAACTAAGAACTGCCATCTATATTCTTTTGAAATATTTCGCCGGGTTTTCGCAAAATAAAGTTGACACCGCACGTCGAGTTACGTAATTGCTTACACAAATACGTTGAAATACGACGTTATAATTTCAAATAATTATATCTCAAATTTCCTTTGAAAAACGTATGCCTTCAGCGCGTCGCTTTTCAGAATTTAAGATGAAGCACCTTATCAGCTGCATTGTCAAAGCAACCATGTTAATTTCTGTTGTTTACCTTCTCGTTTTCCAACCAACGGTAAGTCGGCGAAACACGACTGTCAAATAGTTTATTATCAACAGATAAGGCCTACACCTTTTCAAAATCGAGTGTGAGTTTTACTGTCGAGTTAGCCTATTACGTGCCTGTTAGGCTACCACGTGTAGAGATATTACCAAAGTAGGCTATAGGCTAGCTCATTGTCTAAACTATTATTAGGCATAGCTAGGCTACCTTGCTGGTATAACGAGTGGCCATGGAGAGAGGGGATCTCTCAGTCCAATTTTCGGAATGCTTTTCCCAAGCCGCAGTCGTGTAAATCCGTGATTGTTTCGGGGTTTCGATTAACTCGGACGATCAAAGCATCAGCGCTGTGTTTGGGAGCGTCTATGTACAATTAAACTAAGAAAGGGGCTATATAAATATTTCAATAACATAACATTGCCCCTATAATATAGGCCTTATAGGGGTAATAGAGGATATTTATGATATAGGGGTAAGATAACTACTATAGTATAGTTATTTCATATAATTGTATGCCTTGTTTCTGTTGTTTTTGCTGTTGTTTTGCAAAGCTGGGGGCAAAGGAGCCAACCCCAAACGAGCAGTTCAGTCTGTCGAAGGTCCTCATCAGGGTTGGCAAAGTTTTGGGCCAACATAAGTTCTTCGAAAGGGACAGACGGAAGCCAAAGCCAGATGATGAACCTCTGGTAATCATTTTAATTGTAACTAGCGTAGGCGTAGACTCGGGGAGCTTGTGGACACGTGCCCCAAAAATGAGGATACCAATATCCAGAGTAGAATTTTTGAAATATAGAATAGGCCTAACATGGCCTATTTAAAAACTGCATTGGAGAAATTAAAGGATTGAAATACTATTATTAAAGAAAAGATCTCTTTATGTCTTCAATATCTTCAAAACTAAAACATGAGGTATAATATAGTTTATACTGGAAGCTACTTTTAATGTGAATCAGATGAATAACAATGAAGACCGGTACAATAGCTACATGACTTTGAGTACCCAGACACCGTTTGGGTGTCCATAAGGTCCTGCATGCAGTTATAACATGTGACAGTTGAAACACATTGCAGTTGTGGCATGCTACATGTGTAATATGTGATGACTGTAGCCTGCAACCGTTGTAACATAATTTTATGTGATAGGTGTTCATGGAACGGTTTCCTGAACCGCCGCTGGAAGAGATTCCGGACATGATCCGAGAGGAATGCGACAAGGGCGTCATCTTCTGTCTCAAACTCATCAGCCTCCTGTCCTATAAAAGACTCTCCAGGACAGACCTCTTCACATTCAGGGTACACGCTCTAAGTTATTTCCACAATTAGGATGAATTATGATTGAAACGATTGTCAAGATGATCAATTACCTGCTGCTGCTAATGATGATGACAATGGCTTGGCTATGTTCTCTGTAAGCAAAGAATGCTGTGTTTCTCTTCATTTCAGGAAGTGCATGGTAATTCAATCATTTTGTGATGTATTGCACAACGCCACAGTCAATATAAATTAGGCCCAACAATAAGCTTAATTATTGTAGATCACAAATCTTTTAAGTAAGTAAGTAGCCTTTTTACATATGGCAAGTGCACATGCATTACACTATGTAAAACAAACAATTCGCATACAAAAGAAAACTTTAAACAATAATTGTCTAGCACACGTTATAAAATAACACTTGTAAATTATTGTATACTATAATTGTAGAGACATCGATTAACAAAACTATTTTGAATAAATTTAGATTTAACGATCGGAAGAGTAAAAGGATGTGCCCTTATTCGTAGCGATTACTTTTAATGAGTGAAAGTGTATATATATATATATGATTGTATGTATGTATGGCATGTTTGTATGTATGTATTTATGTGTAGCCTTATGTACAGTGTAAGGCTGTTAGCAGGTCTATGCATGCATGTATGTAGTTAAGTGGTAGAACGAGTTATATTGTTAGAGTAGTTTTTGTTACAGCTGTTAGTGTTGTCTTGGTGATGATCCAGGTTTCGGCCAGCTACTACATGTGCTGGTACACGATGCACGAGGAACCAATGCTGCGTCATTTTGGGAGTGAATGTCAGGTACCGTACGATACAGACCCGGACAAGGCCATTGACTACAGAGGTTGGGACAAAATGCCATTCGATTGCGCCCTTCATTGCTTCTGCCCAGGTACATTGTAGGCTATTAATTATGTCATCAGCATAATATTATGTAAAATTATACGTATAATATAATACTATGTGTTCGCCAGATGGTAGATGTAGGTGGTACTTTTTATGTTCCTATATGGTACTTTTTTTGTTTCTTTTCAGACCCGTGTTATGGGTCATAAGAATGAGGCAGGGGATCCCAAAGGGATCATAGATCCTGTTATTCAGAATGATGCAAGGTGCATCGTACATGTGTGCTTTATTTGTGATTTTATCTAAACTGGAACCTTCAACATCGACCTTGCGATGATTTCATTACCTGTATACGAAAGCTATGCATGGTATCTTATGTAAAACCTGTGAGAATACTGACATTCTAAAAGGCAGAGCCAGCCTCAGGATCGTCATCAGTTGAACTTTAGAGACTAGAAGATGCAGGCTGACACACAGACACACGTGAATCGATGCTCTCACAACTCTGTGGAAACATTAATTCAAAAAAATAATTTGACCTCGATTCAAAATTCGTATTGTTTTTATGCGACTGAAAATGTCTGATTCGTGACTATATGTTCCTATGCATAATCGTATATGGTACTTTTTTTGTTTCTCTTGTTTTTTGTTTTCAGACCCGTGTTGTGGGTCTAACGAGCCAAAGATTGACATGAATGAGCCTGGCTGGTCTTTGAAAGAGGCTCCAAAGGGATTCTCCAGGACGAGGAAGGGCTGCACCGAGACGAAAGGCTATCCGTGCGGAATCACGCAACTCGCATGCAGTCTCGACTTCAAGAAGAACCGGAACTGGGAGGACCTGAAGAGGAACAAGCTGAACACGACCTGCACTTGCGGAAAGGTCAGCAAGAAATTTATCTGGCACGAGAGGCACAAGATGTGCGTTGGTGAGTTCCAGTTGTCCAGCCTTTTCTGCCTTTTTCATCGTGCAGATTCGTGTTGCATTGCATAATAGCATAGGATGCGTTGTGGTACATGGTTCATGATTAGACTATGTGGGCCTACTTGGCTGAGAGGAATAAGTTCACTATTGCAGCCTAAATCCATTCTCTAGCTATTGGTTTGTCAAACTAGACATGTTCGAGTTAAGCATTCTGCTAGGCACCCTTGTAATGTCTTGGCTGTGTTATGACACCATAATTATTCTAAACAATAATACTCGATCTTTCGGTGATGCGGTGATGCGATGATGCGATGTTTGTCTGTCCGGGCTAACGCTCTAAAAATAGCTGCGACGTCGCTCGATCACGCCTGCACGCCACCGCGTAGCTGCCCGAAGCTATATTTATCGCAAGCAGTTGCATGGGACACGGTA
>JAQFXW010003014.1:0-12353 GCA_034693945.1 Dendrobaena attemsi
TGACTTGTGTAATTCTTTATTTTATTCACATATTTCTATACCGCCCCTTCAAGTCTCCTGCTACTCAGAGGCAGTCCTGACCACAGCCTGGAGGTGTGTTGGAGTTTACACGCCGAAGCACAACGAGCAATTGTGACTCAATGCGGCGAATATCCCACTGTTCCACACAAGCCCCATTTAGTCAGTGATGCTTATTATAGTAAGTTACAAACAACTTAGTCATGTGCAGTCATTACAAGGTGATCAAGGTTGACTCTCTGTTGCAACTGACTAGATGTTTGTAGATATTATGAGAGCTTGAACATGAACATCCTGTGTTTAGAAGATATTTTATAAAGTTAAGGAAACATCAGCTGATAGATAACGTTCTTTTTGCATTGATATTGTGGTTTATCTAGCACATTTTGTGACTTACTTCTACTAATATTAATAATTCTACAGGTCATACTCTGCATGAAGTCTTTGTACTGAGAGAGGGCAGATTCACACGAATTCCAGATATAGTTGTTTGGCCAGGTTAGTCGACAAGTATTTATAAACTTTCTGTTTTTACACTTGCCACATTTTACTAATTGAAAAATATACATGCAATGCATTTACTATTTTTTATCACTTAATCTCTATATATTTTTGAGTATTTTTAGCTCAATATTTGTTTCTCGTGTTTACTTTTTAATGATTTATTGTCTTACTTGTGTAATATTTGGGTGCGTGGTAGACTGGTAGTCTTTACTTTTGTGGTTACTACCCAAGAGGTGATAATAGTTAGCTTCCAGGAATTGGGTTTAAAATCTCTGCCTGGTTTTGATATTGCTGCTCCACTCTGACCTGCTCTTATTCTTCTGCTTCAGTTATTTCTTAGTTGCTAAAGTTTCTGTTCTATGTTTTGATAAATCTGTCCTCAATTTTCTTCATTTTGGTGCTCAATTATGTAGTGGCTAACATGCTATACTGCTCTCCCATAAAGTCTTAGTATTTTAATAATCCTCACAAATACCTCTCTAAAGATTATTAAACCCAATAGAGTCTGCATGTCTAGGAATTTTCCATTTCTGTATTATATAGGCCATATGCAGGGTATAAATCTTTAATAATAACTTAAGTGAAGGCTATGATAGAGCCGATATAATTATATAGGCTGCAACGGGTCGTTATGTGTGCTGAGAAGTTGGGTTTCTGTTTCTTCTCATGTCGATGCTAAGAAGTGGAGTCGCTAACACTTCAAGGCTAGCTTAACAGGATGCTCTTTTCTGTTCTTAAATGAGTGCTATCTATTTTATTCAATGCTAGGTTGCCATAGTGATGTGGAGAAAACTGTTGAATTAGCAGGAAAGCACAATGTGGTCATCATTCCTTTTGGAGGTAGGGAGTAATGTGTGATATCCAGGTTATTATTCATCCTATCCTTAATTACATTACTCAACTTTTGATTTATAGGTATGGCCCATGATGGAAGCTTGGAAAATACACTAATACAATTGTGCTTTGATATCACCCTTCTTACAGAGTTCAGAAGTGCACAAACGCCCTTATGGTGCAAGCACAGCTGTACTGCCGAGCAATTGCGAGTGAGGAACTTGCTCAAGGTCCTCACGTAACGGCTAGAGGCAAATTTGAACCTGCGACCTTCCTGTCACAAGGCAACGACCTTACCACTTCACCACTATGCCCCAAACAGTAGTTTAGACAAGTGTACGGAATATCTACAGAGGTTTTGCTTGCCTGGAAGAATGAAAGAGAGGGATTAAGAGTGGAACTTACAATTTGCTACTAGCAATTAGTATCTTTTTTGAATAAGTCTCCTAGCTACACTGCTACAGGTCTGTGGTATCAACTTGTTGACCTCTTTTTCAAGTCTCTTTTTCCAAAAACTTTAAGGTGGTTTGAAGTGCTGCCAGTGAGTTTCTCTGAAGTCACGGTGTGTACATTTTGTGCTTACAAACACTTGCGATTTCCAACTTTGACTCGATAAGACAGTAGAAAATAGAATAGTAAAAATAGGATTTACCAGTTAAACGGAACAGATATAAGTAACCTATTTAAGATTTTTCCGCACAGATTTGAGGATTGCTTGTTTTCACTGTCCGCAGGTGGTACAAGCGTGACTGGAGCACTGGAATGCCCTGCAAATGAGAGACGAATGATCATTTCACTCGATACGTCGCAAATGGTTGGTTCTTAGTCAAATGGCAGATTGATTGATTGGTTGAGAATGGTTGATTGAAGTGTTATTTGTTGCATAAACTCACTGCACTTCTGTACAACCATAGCCGTGATTTTTATTGTTCATACCTATAGCCCTATACCCAACAGAGCAGAGCGTAAGACTTTGAGTATATACGATACCATAAACGTAAACATTTTATGGTATGGTATATAATCTATTGGAAAGCCCAAAATGAAACCAAGTCCTGCTACTTTTGGCACCTGAACATCAGCACGTAATGGTATGATGTTACTATCCTGTAGTTCAAAATGTAACTCTGAAGAAAATATTACTTCTGTTTTATAGATGTTGTCCATTTATCTGACGGATGGCCACATGCTTGATTGTACAGTACACAACGCAGGCCATTGTAACAGTTTAGTGCAATTAATTTATTGTATTGGGTTAGTTTGTTAATTAATTGAGTAGTGAATTGATTTAATATTGTAATTTTAGGGTCGTATCCTGTGGCTGGATGAGAAGAACTTGACAGCCTGCTGTGAGTGTGGAATCATTGGACAAGACCTTGACAGAAGGGTTAGATGTCATCACATTCACTTTAGAAGTAATAGAAGCTGTTCATATCATATCACTTTATTGCTGAAGACCACTTTTTCCGCTTGACCTGTGTTATGAGCGCCTCTGAGTAGGGATCTTAAAGAGGCATTAAAGAAATTTTGATAGATTTATTGACTGATTTAATGACTGCAGGTTTTATATACCGAATCCTGCACATTGCACAAGCTTTCTTGTTTTTGTAAACGTTGCTTAATTGTATTACTTTGTTGATATGCTGGTTCTATTGTAAATTATTAAGGATTGATTATAATTATTAGGGTTGAAATCTATTTATAGTCAGTAGCGGCTTGGAAGTGGTAATGTAAGTCGTGCTAAATGTAATTGTTTAAAAAGGATTACAGATATCGTGACAACATGTCCATACTTCAGTCTGAAGAAGTTTGAGTTAAGTTTGAATCAGAAGGAGGCCGAAAGGTCACCAAATATCAATACTGCTGCATTATCACAACTATTCTTGTTTTGAATCGTGCATTGTTTTGAATTTTTGTCTCAATTGGTCACTGGTCATTACATGGCTTGACATCTTTAGGTGACAGGGCATTGTTTCTGTTTGACGCTGTGAATGTTTGGAATTGTCATAATAATTATTAATAATGCATTTCATTATTTTTTACTTCAGATTTAATCTTAAATTTTTGCCTGAATTATACGTAAATGTCAGCTGTAAACATTTGAATTATTTATTTGTTTTGTTGAATTCTTCTGAAGCACTGAATTGTATTGAAGTATTGAATCATGTATTGTTGTCTTTGGATTATTGTTTTGAATTTTTGTCTCGATATGACATCTTGGTCACTGGTCATTACATGGCTTGACATCTTTAGGTGACAGGGCATTGTTTCTGAATTGCATTGAAGTATTGAATCATGTATTGTGGTCTTTGGATTAGTGTGATTAATTTCTGATCATATATCTTTTGCTGGCAGTTGGCAGAGAAGGGCTACTGCACCGGTCATGAACCGGATTCGATTGAGTTCAGTTCTCTTGGCGGATGGGTGGCCACTCGTGCAAGTGGAATGAAGAAGAACATATATGGCAACATAGAAGACCTGGTGAGCTGGCTAGGAATGAATTCTCACTTCTTGCACTGTCTTAAGACCCAAGCCACCTTAGCCATTGAAGAAGAAGAGCACTCCCATAAGCTGACCCTGAGGCAGCTTCGGTATGAAGCGTTTGCGACCTCACCTGGCATACGAGGGTTGGTGGTCTGATCTCTCTCACTGTCTCATCATCCCACTGACAGTGTGCTGTCAATGTTCTCATCATAGCTGAGTTGGCTATAGAGTACAAGGTGGAGCAGAGATCTCAAACCAAATTTCTGCCATGGCCAGGATTTGAATCTCGGACCTCTCTGTTGACAGTCCAAAACACTAACTACTATGTTATCAAGCACTCTTTTAGCCATTGTGTCTCAGACCGCCATTTGGAGATTCTGTATCAGTCTGAGTACATGTGATCGTTGTTATACAGCACTTTTAGAATACCTTACAGAGGACCCATGCATATTATATAACCGAACAGTGGTTATCGATACGACACATTTAGCCAAGGCTAAGAAAATGATCTCATTAATACTTATGGATATTAAATAATAATAATAATAAAATACTGATGTGACATAATTATTCATAAGTGATGTGCAGAAATTATTCCAAAGTTGTGTTGACTAAATTACTTGGTAGCACACTGTGAAGGAGGTTTGTCAGAGATGAACAACTTTCTTAGTTATACTTACCCTACGTTTGAAATGTTAGGTAGTGCACATAAAGATGGTCACTCCACGTGGAACGCTAGAGAAGAACTGTTTGGTTCCACGAATGTCTTCTGGACCCGACTTGCATCACATGATCATGGGATCGGAAGGTAAGATTGGATTGTATGAGCTTCAAGTTATTATTGTTATTATTTTATTATTATTATTATTTTACCCAAGGTAGTTCTAATCCCTCATGAAGCAAACAGTTATCTGGAACGGTTAGGCTTCATCCGATTTTGGAAAAGCAAAGGTATTGCTGTTATTTTTATTATTGTAATTAGTTAATTAAGCATAAATTTTTTATTAATCATAGAAATTTGCTAATTGTATTTTAGTGTACAGATGTCTAATAACCAGTTAAAAGTATATAGCAACGATTATAGCGTCCTAGGCTTGTAGCTATAAATGGTGAAAGTAACTCGGGAAACATACATGCATAGATTAGAGTGCTCCTTATTTAACGACAAACCAATCGTCAGTCGATGATACTGGGCTATTGTGAATGAGTGAAAAACTTGCTCAAGGTCTCTACACTGTGACTGTCACAGGAGAGGAGGGTTGAAATTTTTATCGCTACAACATCTCTATGTTACAGGAGTGAGTTATCAACCAGTTGGCTGCCATGTAAAGATTTGGTCATTGCATGATCAATTGATCATGTTAGGTAGTGACTCTGTCAATGCTCCAAAATATATGGACTTTTGTAGTAATTCTGTGGAAGTTTTGAGTTACGGTAGGAGTTTTTGTTTTGATTCATGGTATTAGTTTTGTTTTATGAAGTAATTCCAAGCAGAATAGAAACAATATGAAAAAGAATAATGTTGGAAAGGCCAAATGGGTGGTAAGGCAGAAGTGTTTGAATTACAACAGTCTGTCTTCTCCTGTGATAGAAAGATATAGTAGCAGAAAATGTATGTTACTTCTGGGTCACCCTTTGGTACCGTGATTTGCACATGTTTGCACTGTATGTTACTCTGGATTCATTTGCATGGTTTCAATAAAAAAAATACTGATTGACTTATGAAGACTTCATTTATATTTTTATTATCTCTGAATTTTTTGTGAATCCAGGAACGCTTGGAGTCGTAACAGAGGTCACGTTAAAAATACGGCCATTGCCTGAGGTTCGTAAATATGGTTCCATTGTCTTTCCAAGCTTTGAAAGCGGAGTTTCATGTCTGCAAGAGATTTCACGACAGCGGGTCGCTCCGGCCTCCATTCGACTCATGGACAATGAACAATTTCAGTTTGGTGAGTCGTTTCAATTTGTTTGTAAAAGTTAAAAACTGTTCATTTACAAAAGCATTGCAGGAAAGGGGTCAATTGTAAAGTTGTCTGCCAAGGGAAGTATAAAATAAAAATATTTTAATGCTGCTAATAATTCCGAAATGTGATAAATAAGTCAAAATATTTGAAAGAAAAGGAACAGACTCTGTTCATTGCTCAGAAATTATGCAACTTGTAATTCAACAGAGTTTACAAAGCACCCTGTAACAATGTCTCAAATAATGTCTGATGGTGTTTATAGCACTTAGCAGCTTAGAACTGTGAAATTATAGTTCTAAGAAGAAAAGCTATCTCGGAGGCAGCCATGGGTACAAAGTGTTAGCAACCTTGTATTCTTAGCCTCGGCATACGAGGGCGGGTGACCAGTCCTCTGTCTCATCAGTGTGCGGTCAGTGTACTCATCATAGAGCTCTGAGTTGGCTACGGGTTGCCAGATTGAGCAGAATGCTCGAACCAAATTTCTGCCCTGGCCAGGATTTGAACCCCAGACCTCTCGTTTAACAGTCCAGCGCACTAACCACTGTGCTATCAAGCACCCCGTGAAATTATAGATGAGATTGCAAATAAAGAATGATTGCTTGAGATAAAATTGTAGATGATGATGAATGCGAGATTACGATACTGAACAAACTAATGTTATCTTTGCAAATAATGTTTGCAGGACATGCTTTGAAGCCAGAAGTCGGTTCATTTTTGGCATCATTTGTCGAGGGTCTGAAGAAGTTGTACATTACGAAGATCAAAGGCTTTGACCTACAGAAGATCGCAGTTGCCACTCTTCTTTTTGAGGGCACAAAGGAAGTCAGTTTTATCCTTCCAGTTCATTAATTCGATTCAAACAATTAGGACTGTTAAAATTATGTTTTGTTGATAGTTAAATATTAATTAACGATTAATAATGATTTGTTCAAAGTCATAGCAACTGCCATGGGCAAGAATTAGATGTCATCCATTTTTCGGATTTGTTACGTTGTATGGTGACTGAACTGTTTAAGCGATGGTTTCATAATCTATCAAGCAACCATTGACTGCAGCCTCATACCTTATTACGATGGTTCTATAAAAGTGGTTGGAATAGATTGCTTTTGAATTATATATCTAGTTGTTAAGTTTGTCAACCATACTAATTTTTATAGTACAATTCTCTGCCTTGATTTGGAGTATGCAGTAGTGGATATTGGTACAATTATTTACCTTATACAATTTTTACATTTTTAGGAAGTTTCGGCCAGGGAGAAGAGAGTGTATGAAATTGCTTCAAAGTTTGGGTGTGTACATCATGTGTAATGTTAACAGTATTTAAAGTTAACCAGAACTAAGCTGATTATTAATCATATCGATTTCTTTGATAGTCATAATTAATTTGACCAGAGAACAGCTTCGATCTCAACCCAACCAAGGCACAAGAGTTTGTAGTCTCTTTGAGGAGATGGACTGTTGGACATCGACTTTTGCCTCATTGATAATCCATGGAGTCGACAGACAGTTATTCTCCTGGCAGTGAATTATATATCAAGTTGTTAAGTTTGTCAACCATGCTCAGTTCTGACCTCAGCCTGCACTTCCATCTTAAGGAGCCCTCTTCACCCGTTCCTCATCACTGTAAGCCATTAGATGTTAAAGTCTGTGTCCCAATGGGTTCACTCTACTACGATAGGAAAACAAAATGTTGTGTCTAGGACTTTGTTTCGGGCAGTATATTGATTGACAGTCAAAGTTATTCAGCTGGACAATGATCACTCCTTCTGTAATGTAATATTTGCTGGCAATTGGAATCGTTTGGCAAGTTTCTAAATACACTTGCTTCTGCTTGTCTTTTACAGAGATGTCTTAATGTTAAATTCTGCAATATTTGTTACCGTTATTTTATGATCTCAGCCAAGTGTTGTACTAATTCAGAGTGTTATTTTAGGGGCATTCCGGGTGGGGAAGAGAATGGACAGCGGGGTTACATGTTAACCTACGTCATTGCTTACCTTCGGGTTAGTAACCGTTTGAAAAGAATTTGCAATCGTTTTTATTAATTGGACTTACTATTTATTTTAAATGGTCCTACTGTGGGCTTGTTTTTACATAGAACAAAGAAAAGTGAAATATTTGTTAGATATCTCTCAGTGATGTTTTTCTTTTGTTGTGTTCAGGATCTTGGCTTTGAGTATTTCATTGTGGCCGAATCTTTTGAGACTTCCGTGCCATGGGACAGGTAAGCAAGACTTTTGCTGTTTAAAATGTTTTTGTTAAATATTTTAATTAGAAATTCTACATATGCCTTGATTAATGGCACTCTAGAGGCTACAGATAATGTAATCAAAGATTCAGATTACATCAGATCTGTGTTTAAAAACCTGTCGGCTCAAATTGCTTGCATTGTATTGGAAATCAAATAATTTCTCAAAATATTATAATTTGTTTAATTCATTGTTTCAAGTTGTATGGATCTTGTGAGTATATATGAGTTTGATAAGAAAAACTGCATATTTTATGCTTAGGGAATCTTGGTAAATGAATTAAGCAAGAAATGGCTTGATCTGTCGTTGCAGAGTATTGGATCTCTGTCGAAACACCAAAGACCGTATCGTCAGAGAATGCAAAGAGAGAGGTGTTCAGTTTCCTCCCTATGCCACTTGCAGGTTTCTACGAACTTTCTTCTTAAGTATAAATGAATATGATTGGTAAGAGAAGTCCCTGAAACCAGCCCTCCGTAGAGGCAGCCATTTGTGTGAAGTATTCATAATATGAGAGCGGGTGGCTGGCCAGTGCCTCCGTCGCAGGCTCGTCTTCTCACCAACAGTGTGCATTTAGTGTATTCGTTTCCACTGTGTTGACTAGGGTGCAGATGGAGCAAAACATTTATGTGCTGGTAGAGATTTGAACACCCAACATCTCAGTTAACCATCCAGAATGCCGAGTTTCCTGACTACTATGCTATCAAGCACCTCCTGGGTACTTCCTTACCATTGAATAATGGATAACAAAACAAGTTGGGAGCTCCTTAGATGTTGATGTCTGTGCAGGCCTTGAATGGGGTTCTCTGAAATAATGCTATTCGAATTTGCAATTATGATTATGACTGGGTTTAACTCCTCTTCAACTTTCTTTGTATTTTCAAATCTTTACACGACTCCCTCTATCACGGCTGTGTGGATGTCCTTCAAGCTCAAGTACTAACCATGCTTAGCTTCTCTAGTCTAATTCCAATCCAATCAAACTAAAGGTCGTCCTATTGTACAGCCAGTTCTGTGAATAACTGCAATCAGAGCAGTGCTTACATAATAGAATCTTTTAAATACATGTCCGAGGTGCCAATCTAAATAAGAGTTTGGGGGCAGAAATGTGCAAGTCAAAAACTGCATTAGATAATGATGAATTAACAGTAAGATGATGTAGATGAACAGTTCTTGCATTTACATCATGCTCGAATCTGCCAATAGATCTGTTACGATCATTACAAATTTGTTGCATCAGGGTGACGCAGACGTATGATGCAGGAGCTTGTGTCTATTTCTACTTTGGCTTTAACTACCGTGGAGTTGCAAATCCAGTTGAACTGTACGAAGAGATTGAGGTAACATTAGTCTCCGGTGTAAAAGTTACTCTTTTGCTGTGTAAGCTCTCGTATGTTGCCGATGATCACTGTAAACACCGATCTTTCCTGATTTGTTTACCCACCTACCTTCTGCATGTGCCTCTGAATTGCTCGGCAGAGACAAACGCATTATAAATTGGTTAGGATAGTACGCTAGGCAGCATAATGTTAAGTACTTTATCGAACCACATGCATAATTTGCATATGGTACACATAATTACACTCTTCCAACCAATTTTTTTAAAATTTTTATGAAATCTAAGACCACTCAATTAATTTCCTGCTGATGTTTTATTTTTATGCTTGATTATTTCTGAACTTGACTTGTCTGTTAGCATACTGCATTCTGTCAGAATGTTCTGTGATTTGAAACAAATAGGGGAGTGTTTGATACTTTGATGACAAGAGCTGCGTTGGTTTTCCGTTAAATTGTTAAGGAATACTGTTAATTGGTTGTTGGCTTTTAGTCGTCTATATTTCTCCCTTACAGCCTTACACTGATGTGTTTATGGATGTGTTTATTTTTGCAACAGCGTTGTGCCAGAGAAGAGATCTTGGCAAGTGGTGGTAGCATCTCTCACCATCATGGAGGTTAGTAGTCAAGAGAACAGCAGTTACAAATAAACCAAATTGTTATTTCTTCGTTACATAGATATGCTCCGAGTGAATTGCCTGAATTATAATATTATATGGAACTGTTTAGCTGTAAACATTTCAATTATTTGTTTATTTTGTTGAATTGTTGTTTTCAAGCACTGAATTATGTAATGTTGTCTTCGCATTAGTGAAAGAATTGTCTTTGGATTAGTGAGGCTATTGTCATTAATTTTTTAAATGTACTAATAATTTTATCGTTCATTTTACATTGCTGCTTGCAGCGAAATCTGAAAGTTTACTATATAATGCCATGGCATGCATCAGTATAATTGGGGTTTTGTGAAACCGAATGACTGTTAAAGTGTAACAAATTTTCTGTTGCAGTTGGCAAGATTCGTAAGCAGTGGCTTCAGCGAACTGTGTCGGAGCCAGGAATCGGTGTGCTGCGAGCCATGAAGCAATACCTTGATCCACAGAACATATTTGGCAATGGAAACCTTATGATTCCGGATGCAAAGCTATAACTGGCCGTTGCAAAATTTGGTAAACATCCCACAGTGACACATGCAAGACGAGAACTATTTGCCAAGACCATCGCTCACAGTGAATCCGGTTAACTTAGGTGCCCAGTGTACAAGACACTGCTTCCACTCGTTCAAATTCTTCATTTGTAAATTATTTTAAGTAAGTTTCCTGAAAGGTGGTATTAAGTAATGCAAAGCATTTATTAAATATTTAAGGGCAATTGTAATCATCTTCCGAGAACAGATGGGTTGCTGCATATTCGAAGATTACAAACCAAGTTTGTGTTGCAGACCATGAATTTTTCTTTAGAATGATGTTCATGCTTTTAAATTTCTTTTGACTGGCGTTTTTAACATTTTAACCTGGCCTGTGAACTATGAAGAAGACATACAGCTGAATAAATGGTGTTTACAGATTTGCTCGTAGACGTCTGCCACTAACTGCACGTTGAGAACTAGGAAAACGCACTAACTTGCAAATCAATCACACGAAATGATTAATAAAATTCATTACACATGAAGCACATAGAACTTGAATTTTACAAGTTTCCCGCATTCAACGGTCGCTGTTTCTTGACACAGACTGCAACCAAGAGATTGATCACAGCTAACGCGTTAGCAGTCATTCCATCTACGCTTGCAACTTTAGCGGTAAAGCACTGTTTTTAATTACCGACGTAATAAAGGCAAAGAAACTTGCCGTACGAGTGTACGTTATAAGACGACCTCTTGTTACACAACACAAATCACATTCAAGGGACGTTGGGTGTCCAAACGACATGTTGTACATCGTTGAGTTCTGCAACCTTAGCTTCTCTTCAGACAGTTGGAATTCAACCAAACCTAAATGATGCACAAGAAGACACATTAAGACCTCTATCAAAAACAGATTGCAGAAAAGTAGACAGCATAAAATGACTGATGTCGGACATCTTCCTAGAAATTTATTGATTGCAGCAATCAATGCTTAGATTATTATACAGTTAGCTGATATACAAATATAAAACTCTCATATAAAAATCCTGTTTGTACTGTATGCTCTAGCATGTGCACACATCATATGAGACACTAAAGACTATCCCAACATTGATAAAAGTGCATACAATTTCTTTGTCTGACTGCAGCTTTTACGCTAATCTGCCACATACCCAAGTTCCAGTGCACTTGGCCAGCCACCCCTAAGCTTGTAATCGACTTGCCCATGTGAAGTCTGCCTATGGGGAGGACTGTCTGGGCCGTAGGCAGGAGTGTATGTGTCGGTCGTTAATTTAACGTCCTGTGTGTACTGTGCGTCGTTGGGTTGCTCCATGTGATGCAGACATTCTGACATTCCATTAACCTTATTTCTCGCACACAACACTTGGATATTATTATATTCAAATCGAAATGAAATCAAATAATTTTTACTACAACCCCAAAAAAACAATACCAAAGAAGGATGACCTGATTGGCTTTCAGTCGATGTGAATGAACTTCTGATATTGCTTTGACTTCAGCGCCCAGACAGGTGGACTTGTCGGTGTCTTTGCACGAAGAACAGAAGAGTAGTTGAACACAACATCCATCAGCCTCACTCCAGTAGCTGTTGTTCACTTGGACACAACCTGTATAAGAATCACAAATACCAGTTTAAACTCATAAAATAATAACACTGTCATTCAAGTTTTAAACATTGATTTTTAGGTAAAATTGTCCAACATATTAATGCCTGGCATTGCCTGTGAGGACTAACTAACTAACTAACTAAAACTCAGTATATATGGCTAGGAACCAAACAACAATTGGTTAAGATTAATTTGGCTGCTCTATCTGCAGAGT
>JAQFXW010003015.1:0-12353 GCA_034693945.1 Dendrobaena attemsi
CCGTCAGCCGATCATCCTACCCGGGCAGTAACGAACGGGCGGGTACCCGGGTGCCCGGGTACCCGTTGACAGCACTATTTTCCAAACAGCCAGGGTCATTCGGTCAATTCCCAAAAGAGTAGAATGTTTCATGATGGCTGGGATTGTTGTCCCTTTGACATCATTTTGCCAATGGCATTACAACCCATAGGACTTGTGGGAGAGAGAGACAGAGACAGAATCAGATACAGAGAGTGAGAGAGAGACACACACACACACACACACAAACACTTCTCGGATCAAGTGCTCATCTCTCTGTATTCATATATCTGGACTAACATGCAATGTAGTAGTTTAAGAATTAAGAACATTGTGGAAGTGCTGCTCCCAATCAATTTGCATAATCATGTTTCCAATGAGAAGTCCATTTCTTTTCTAGAGTGATGCAATTTTGGGCTTCATTGTTATGTAGCAGTATTGTTAAATGTTGTCCAGATGATCTACATAGATATGCTAATCTTGATGGTCTCATAGATGGACCAATTTAGCCATGCTGCCTTGCGCATAATTATAACCTTTCTAACCTTTGATTACATGGACTACTACCCTAACAGTTAAGTATATCAGACATTTGCAAAAATTTCTACTGTGCTTTGATTAAGATACATGTTTCTTTGCTGACATGCTAACAATATATTCTCAATTCGTGGCCTACTAAATTTGAATGGACAAGTCAGAATAATTAACATTTTTGCGCAGTGATAATATTATTAGTAAAATGTTTGGAGAGATGAGCACCTGAAAATAAACGAATATATATATATATTGTTAGCAAAATGTACTGATATTATTTTAAAATATCTGTAGATGGATGTGGATGAAGATTGTTTTGTATATGTTGAGTGCTCTCATGATGTCTTTTGCGCAGTGATAATATTATTAGTAAAATGTTTGGATTCATCTGATTCCACACATGTGTCAGTGGCAGCCATTTTATATAGCACCTGGATAGAAATTACAATCGAGAGGCATTGCCAGAATGATTACTGCAGACAAAAACCGGTCTTTCGGTGTTTTGCGTTGCACAGGTGCTCTCGGATACACAGAGATAAGGAGAGAGAAAGAAGCAATTCCTGACAGTGCCTCAAGGCATAATGCAAGCCTAATAGTTGGCCTTGTAGTAGTTTATATTTAGATACTACTCGGTTTTCCACTTTTTTCCAAGTCTGCTGCTCATGCGTAAAGGCTTTGCTGGGAAATGAGATATGCTTGCTCATATGGTGCTCTGTGTGTGCACTATATGTCTGGGTTATTGGGCAGCTGGCTTGTGATCAGACTTTGCTTTATGATAGAAGTCTGAACACTGAGACTGGTGCCCAGCGTGTAGATAGAATAGCACTAGCAGATGCAGAAAGCAAGTACTGCATAAGATAAGATAAAACTTCGAACACCACAGAGGAGATATAGCCGAGCACAGTCAAGAAGCCAGCACCCAAGCTGGTGATACACCAAGCCCAGGTAGAATCAATTTTTAAATAGCAAAATCTGTGGGTCTGCTGTTAAAGTAACTGAGGCCAAAATGCTTGTCCAGGTATGAATCTTCAATAACAGGGCACAATAAAGGTTCTATCTGACATTGGACAAGCAGAATCAAACCGCACCGCGGCACATTTCTTGTATCCACCATACTAAACAGGACCATACATTTGCCAAAAAAATGATTAATATGCACAGTTGTTGTGATTCACTATTAGACATTTGCTGGGCTCATAATTTATAAGCTGACACTGACTTTAAGTATATCTTTAAGCATTCTGATCATTGGCCATAGTACTTGTAATCATTCTTGCCACTAACTGCTTTATTATTTACAATGTTACTAACTAGAATTTCAGTGCAGTGAATTTGGTGAATGATTATTATTTCTCTCAGACAATGGAAAGTGCAAAGGAACCTGAAAACAATTCGACAGTAACTGAGAAAAACCTCCACTTACCGACTCCGAAAGTCTTCTTTTCAAAGTCAAAAAGCCAAGTCTCTGCAGCCTTGCCTGCTGTGGACAGCCAGCCTCAGATGTCTGTCAGTAGTACTCAGATTCTTAAGTCTGATGATGAATCTGTAAAACTCAGTGTGGGGTCACATGTCATTGTTGGAGGTGTCAAGGAAGGCATCCTGCGATTCTCTGGCAGGGTGCATTTTATGGAAGGGGATTGGTGTGGGGTGGAGCTCAACGAACCCGAGGGTCTTCACGATGGGACAGTTGAACAGGTACGATATTTTACTTGCAAAAGTGGTCATGGGATTTTTGCACCTCAAGCCAAAGTTGCACTGATGCACGACTGCAATTTGTCGAATCAAAAGAATATTTTTCGTCAGGAAGTACAGAGTGGAGGTGATGGTGAATCTCAGTTAAAGTGCAAGTTCTCTGGATCCTTGGAGAACATCAGTAGCGATTTGGTAGATACCGAACCGGTACAGATTCGAGAGAAGTCAGTAAAACCTTCTAAACTTGCTAGGCCAAGGTCTGCTGTTTCATTTATAGATAATATTGATCTTAAGGAAGCTTCAAATCAGTCCAAGCTGCCAAGGCCAAAGTCTGCTGTGGTGTCCTTGGCCCAAGAAGATTCAAATCCTGATTTCGATGTTCAAGTACGTCGAAGCAGTCTCATGGACTTTGCCTCACTTGCTAAACAACAGAGAGCATCTCCAAAAAGAGTTACTTTTGATGACACATTAGAATATGACCTTCTGTCATCACCACGCATATCAGCTACAAAGCTGCGAAAATCCGACTTGCAAGGTGAAGGATATGCCAGCGATGAAGGTTCATACGATAGCATGACTCCTCGTGCTCACTTCGATCCATACATGGCTCTGACTTTGACCTATGACCTGGAGTCAAGTCCTCCACGAAGAAAAACGAAGGCCATAGTGAGACCAGAAGGCATAAGAAAGCCAGTGGAAAAGATCAAAACAACTACATTGACGGAAACCGAGCAGTTGGATTCAATTCAATCTGCTCCAGAAGTGAATAGGTTAAAAAGAGTGGGAGATAGCAATCAGGGATCCACAGAACAATTATTGCATGACATTTTTGACAGAATGGACGAAGAAATATCCAACATTCCAACTCCAGACACAGCCGAAATTCAAATGATAATTCCAGACAGTTTGTCAAGTTCAGACGAAGATGCACGGAGAATGTTTTCCTGTGATGGCAGAAGTCTGACAGTTTTGCATTCTCAAAAGAAACAAGTGCAACTCGATTCAGATCGCAGACTGATAAAATATTCGGTTGCCGAAAACGATGAGAGATCAGGTGAAATAAGAGGTGGAAAAGGGATGATTGATTCACTTGAAGGAAACCATTCAGAGGAATTTGGGTTGAAGATGGGAGCAATATCTGTTATGTCGGGTAACATGGGTGGTGGTGAGCTCCAAGCCCTGAAAAAGAAGGCTTCATTTGAACTTGCACGAACTGCTCTAGCCCAGTACGCTGATCTGATAAGAGCCGCACAGGAAGACAGAACTCATCGACTGGCAAAAGCATCCGTTAAACCAAAGCCACAGTCATCTTCTGCATGTGATCCATGCATTGAAGAGCCTTGTCCAGCTGAGCAACTTCTAGAAGAGTCGACTGAGGGCGACTTCTTTGACCCCGACTGGTCTAAAACTAGAACTGATCAGGTGAAGCCATTCGAGGATGTCGAACTCAGCGACAGTGTCGACTCTTTGAACGTCGACGTTTACGAGTCGCTGTCGTCCATACATCGCGATGGACTTGACGAGTATGAGACTTTTGAAGGGGAAGACCTTCGGACCATCAGCGCCGACGACGTTATAGTAATCGACTCTGATGAGGAGTTTATTGAAGGTGAACGATTAGCGATAAGCGGTGAATTAGGCCTAGATGATTCGTTAATCATTGATTCACGGCCTCTGGTCAGCAAAGCCTTCCAGCATCCTGAAGCGGTTTCTGAAGGCCATCAAGATGTTGACGGTAATCATGATGACCCGGCCTCTGCTCTCGTCCGTCCAGAAATAACTGGACAAATATCGGTGGAGGATTGGAATAATACAATCAACAATATGAGACAATACGACAGTGACGCAAGCACTCTGCTTCCTCTGGTGTCGCTGCGTAGGAGGCAGCAGTCGCGCCCGGTCTCGATGGTGTCAACTGCCAGCTCGGATGCCGGCATTGTGGATGATATGCTGCCGTGCTATGGACCGAAAAACGAACGACCGATCTCGCTTATTTCCAGCACAAGCAGCACTGACACGGGTGAGAATTTTGTCATCATTTAGAGATCATATGCTTTGCATTAAAGTCTACTGTATTTGCTGCACTGAGTAGCGTTTTATAGCCCTTTTGATTGACATCTCTATTAAATGATATGCTAATGAGTAACTGACAAGATTGCTGATGGTCGTGTTGTCAATTTCTTTTGCACTTATAATGCATTGGAAAGATTATCCAATTGTCACATCCGTCTGTTTCTGGATAACAACCTCAAATCATCTGAATTTTGATCTGATTATGTACAGTTTTGTTTGAATGCAACTTCTCTAAACACTGGCACAATAGAAGCTAGCTGCCTGCTATTATTTTAGCTTACTGTCGTCATCACTGTACCCATTTAGCGCTGCCACTACCATCCTGAAGAATGCATAAACATGCATTCCTATGGAAATAGTGTGGACTGTTCCAAATGTCTCGTTGGTTGCAGCATACTTGCTTTAACTCGTCTAGTTCTATTTTTGCAGAAACCCAACAAACACTAGTTTGTTGATCGTTGCTTGCAATTTTCTGCATGTTAGTGTTTAGTTGTCTGGCTACGACTTTGTTGCCGGATTTGTCATTCCTAATCTATTCATTTGGAATATGTTGCTTCTATTGCACCACAGTTGGTTGAGGATTGTGCAGAAGTACATAATATGACTGTGTATGATTTTCATGAACTTTGAAACTGAAGTCATAAAGTATCAGTACTTCGAGGGAATGCCTAGTTACTAGTAGTTAGACGTGTTTTCCGGTACTAAGGCACAGAGACTGTGATCTACTACAATCAGATAATTTGGTGTTTGTGTTGTTAATTCCAGGATGTGCAATGGAGGTGGACTCAGATATGCTGAGTTCCACCATGATGAGTTCAACATTGGATGACCTGGTAGAATCCTGGCAGGAACCCGGTTCTGCCGATGCCACTGCCAATTGGCTTACGTCTTACGCAGAGCCAGATTTACAGGGAAAAACGAAGGAAGACGAGTTGCTCGACTATCCAGTGACAGTTATACCAGGTGATAATCCGGAGTGCTGCGTCACAGACATGGACGCTGGAGTAACCAAATGCGAACATGGCCAAAAGGAATTAAAAGCAGCCGAGCCGTGTGGGAAAAGTTTCTTGGTTGGAACTGGAAAAGGTGTTGTCAGAGCCAAACTGCTTGAGGTGGAAACAGATGTAGCTGTGAAACCTGAAGGGAATTCTTATAACGAGAAACTGGATTCTGTCCTGCTCAAACTCGAGAGTGGCACCGTGCAAAACAACTCATCTACAGATGTTCATCTGGACCTGTCATCCAGTTCCAGTTTTGCTTCTTGTCAAGATGACCAACTTGTTCTGCCTGTCAAGGGATTGTCCTGTGCAGAATTTCCACCGAAATTGGCCTCTGGTGTCTCTGTGCAGGTGGAAAATTCATCAAAGGGTATGTCTGGCGTTGCACCGATTCAACCAGCCACAGGATTTTCTTCAGAAATCCAATACAATCTCTGTTCAGGTCTTGAACCAGTTTTGGCAAAAGTTCTGGCCATTAGCAGTGAGATTCCTGAGGCTAGTCTAGTCCATGATAGAGATCTTCAGGTCTACATGGTTAATGAAGAGCCTGGATTTGCTGAACCTGGGAAATTAATCAGCTCAGAAGATGCTTGTTTGGCAGACAAGGGTTCCAGTCTAGATGGGACATCTGAAGTTTGTCTGGAGGACAAGGGTGCCAATGTAATGGAAACCGAACCAATGCACCAGAGTACCAGTGCTAATGAACCGAGGTTGGAAGAGAAGTGTGATGAAAGGAAACCCAAACTGGAAAACATGAATGCCAGTGTGACGGAGAATTACGGAAATGACAGTTTGAATGTTTGTCAAACGAATTTAGTTGTTGAGACAACTGTCAACTCAGAGCAACCGAAAGTGGATGAGACATACTCCAGCAGATCGGAAAGAGAAGTGAATGAACTGGTCGCAAGCTCTGAAAATGTCCAGTTCAGAGAAAATGGTTTGAACAAAGATAAGACATTTCCAGATCATGCTGCTAATACCACATCGGATGAGAAGAATGGCCAAGATGAAGTTCAAGGAGGTCAGAAAATGAATAATACAGGCTCAGCCTCTGTGTCTCGTGGTAAAGATGAGACATTTGCGGGTAGAGGCAATGATATATCGTGTCTGGAGAAAGAATCAAAGCTGCTTTGTGAGGGGATAATTGAAGAAGGATTTCAGAGGAACATTGTGGAGCAAGAACTCCTCCATTTGACCGATTCCTTGCAAGAGTCAGACAATGACGGTCAAGTCGACATTATGAAAGAAGATGCAGGTAATGTAGCAAGGAGGAAGGAAGAAGCTGATGATGATCTATGCAAAGAGGAGAAGGCAGGAGCAGCAGAAGGCTCCAAAGCTACTTCAGAGGTAGTAGATGCTACTGTGATTTCAGGATTACTCCAAATCAGTGATGAAGTTCAAAGGGCAACGGAAGGTAGAGAGATGGAGTCAGGAAAGAGAAAATGCACTAAATCTTCAGAGGGACAGAAGGCACTTACTGCCCCGTCTGAAATAGCAGAGAGCCATGAAACTGTGATGGGATCGTCTGAAATCAGTGAAATTGTGTTAGGATTGGCAGGAGAAGGAAGTGAGGCTATGTCAGAATCGACAGAAGACAGTAACACGTTCTTACGATTAGTTAAAAGCAGTGACATCATGTCAGAGACTAGAGGCAGAGAAGAGGCTGACAATAGATTGCTGGGGCAGGACAATGATGATGTTAGAGGTAGTGTTAGCCGTAATGTAATGTTGCAGGCAAAGACAGTCATACAGAACCGTGAGACCAGAAGTTCATCAGACATAGGAAGAAGAGATAGTCATGAAAACAGAAAGCAAGTGGCACAGAGTTTTTCGAAAAATGTGATTTTGAAACCAGACAAAAGTGACAAAAGAAATGAAATTGCAAGAACGTCCACAAAAAGCGCTGAAGATGCAACGAGAGATTCAGAAGTAACTCAAAATGTTACATTGAACCAACAGAAGAAGAGAGTGCATGAGAAAGATGTCACTGATGGAGGCAATGTATCAAAAGGAATGAGAAATGGTCAGACAAAAGCGCCGTCCAAACTGATGGTGAGAGGCAGTGTGAGAGGTGCGGTTTCAGAGACATTGGGACAGGTTGACAGAAGACAGGGGAAAGCTGATGGCAACAAGGACAGTAAGGACGATTCTCTTGCTGGAAATGGAAAGGCAAGACAGAAAACGCTTAATGTTGGCAAAAGCTCTAAGACTGAGTCTGACAGCATTAAACCCAAAACTATATCTGGAAACATCAAAGTGAACAAGACATCAGATGACGTCAGCAAAAGCATTAAAGGTGATTCCGGTGCGGAGAATGGGAATACAAGACGCACACTGCCTAATTCCAGTAGAAACGTTAAGAGTGAACCTGCGAACACTAAGAACGTTAATGATGGTACCAAGATTAGACGAAGCCAGTCTAACGTGGACAGACTTACGAGAAATGATCGTGACAGCACGGCAGCTAGTGCTAGCCCAAGACAAGCTGCAGGTAAAGATCAAAAGAAAATCCCACGTCCCGAATTGCCTACAGATCTGAAAGGAAATGGCAGGAAAAAGAGTTATTCTGTTTCTGAACCTTTGGAAGGTTCAGCTGGCAAAGATTTAGAAGCGTCTGCTTCAGAATCATCTGAAAGTGACAGCACAATCAGAGATAATAAAGGTGGAAATTTGGTAAAATTGTCTGTTGTGCAAAATACTTCTACTGCCAACATTTCGAGACCAACGGATGGAATAAAATCAAAAGAGGACATAAAGTCGGGACCCCCAAGTAATGGTAAGGGAAAGGATTTAAGTGAAGATGTGACAAGGGAGGCTAAATCTCATAAACCTCCAGTTGTTAAGACTCTTGGATTGAATACAGCTGCCCCTGCTAAAAAGTCTGGAGTTTCACCTACAACTCGGGTACCTTTAAGTAGCAGGTCTGTGGGAAGAAAATCTCTGAGTAGTCAGGAAAACTTGGTTGATGCAAAAGCAGGAAGCACTCAAGAAAATGCAAAAATGGGCATTGGTCGGAAAAACCCCAGCTATAATCCAGTTAGTGCATTGGCAGTTCCAAAAAGAGGCAGTTCCATGCCAGGTCGTGAAGGGAAAGGAAGACTGCCTAACAACACAAAGGCTGAGGAAAGGACTTCTGTTGCAATGATGTCAAAGAAAGAACCAAACAAAACTGACCAACCAAATCCCAGGGCATCTTCACTGCAATCTACTAGGGCTGTCAGTAAGTTCTTTTTGCTAACATATTTCATTCTTATTCTTCACCCACTCATTCATTCATTTCTTGAATTTATAAAACTTTAATTCAAGAAAACTTTCAAAGAGGTGCTCCCAGCTCAACCACAGTGAAAAAGTGAGACTTACGGAGTATATAGAATGTAAACGCTCCATCCTATGCAGAAGGCGGATCTGCAGTGGGAATCCATTCCATATCGAGCTCTTCAACCTGGTCTTGAGTTGCCCTAGCCGGCGGCAGCTGATATCAGCCACTCAGGGTCAGTATGTGGTTCCTCGCCATCGCATGTCTGCGCGTGCCTAGCGCACCTTCTCAGTCATGGGTCCGTCTCTCTGGAACAATCTGCCGCCGGACATAAAACTTAGCTTCATCATCATTCCAAGCAACATTCTCGGCACGCCTTAAAACATTTCTGTTTACTGTTCCTAAGTAGTCATTCCTAAGCGCCTTTGTGAGTTACTTAAAAGGCGCTCTACAAATGCTTATGTACATATATACATACATGGAGGGACCAATAGCTAAGAAAGAGCTTCACTGGACAGTAGAGATATTAGCGCGAGGGACATGGCTCAGAACATGCCAGAGGCAACATATTCTGTTAAGATCATGGAAAATTAAAAACATGGATATGCAATCTAAAATAACAGGGTAAGAGAAATGCACCATTGCTCAGTTGTTATGATATTCATGATGGTCATGATATATACGTTGTACAATTTGACAATCAATGTTGGTCAGTGACTTGTTTTTTTTAAATATATAGGTCACCTAAGGATGCCTATTGTATACTGGCAATTTAACTTCAGAGCACTTTACACATGTCTGCTTTGGCTGTTTTCAGTGTTGCTGTATTTAATTTTTCATGTGTGCTGCATTTGAGGTTATTTCTTGATTGGGTGACAGGCAAATGTTGACCCCATTACATAATTTTATTTACTTAATGAGTTTATTTATCATTAGAAATTACTATTTACTTTTATGTTTATACTTAGAGTAAAACCTTAATTTATATTCTCTTCTTGTACTATTATTATGCCATTGATAAATTTGATCTTAAATTTTTTTACATGTAGCTCAAAGTGGAAAGCCCAATGTAATAACTCAGGCATCAGCCTCGTTGTCTTCGGTCTATAAGAAAGGCATTCCAATACCAGGATCAGCAAGAGGACACAATGATGGAGATAGAACAATAACTAGAAAGCAGACAAAAGAATCGGCCAGCAAGAAGCCATCTACTGTAGCCACTAAGGATGCAAAGTCTACAGTATGTTAAGTTTCAAAAATATTTCCTCTTTCTTTTCTTAAAGACTTTTGACATTAGCAGACTTAGTAGCGTGCCATAAAGGCAATTTTTGTGTTGATAAAATAGAACCTGTATATCATCTAAGTGGAGAGTGACTATTGTAGCTGAATAATGAATATCGCTGAAATTGATGGCCTGCTTGAATTATTGGCTACAAGTAAGTAGGTATATTATTTATTATCGAGTTACAGTAGGCCTACTTTGGTGTAAAGACATCTAGTAAACACAGCTAAAGAGTAAAAATGATTAGAAAAACTGGCAGCCTGCCTGCATCACAGTTAGCCCAGTTAGCTACATTGGGAGCGCGTCGGCCATGTGTTTGCATGGTACCGAGTACGAACCCGATGTCTGCCGACATTCAGGGATATAACATTTCGGGCTAGCACATGGGGTGTGTGTGGAGCAATGGGATAGTCGATAACTTGCGTCCAAAGGGTTGCGGGTTCGATTCAGACCCCAGCCACCGCGTAGGAGCAAGTCCTTCGCCTACAGTTGCTAGTGGCGCTTCTGGCGTGAAAACTCGGACACTCCCTTGGGCTGTAGTCGGGACTGCCTCTGAGTTGTAGTGGACTTGAAGGGGCAGTGTAGAAATGCGTGAATAAAAAAATATCTATTTTGTGGTTGTGAATATCATTCACTATTTTAACACAAGCTGTCATCCCAATTTTTTAAAATCTGGTTGATCTGACTGAAAATGCCTTAAACTGAGTGGATGATAGATGAAAGTTTCAGAGCTCTCTTTCTTGGGCATCAAATTAAAGCTTTTTAGTGCAGGTTTAATTTAAGATTGAATTTTTTGTCTCATCCATTTCATCCATAATGATCAAACTATCATTTCTGATCATGGATTGTAGGTGAGTAGAGCTGCTGTCAGACTGGAATTGTCACCATATGTAGAGGTGGAGCGTGTGGCACCTCCTCGGCCAAGGCGAAGACGTCGCTTGGTTCTTGATGCTCAGATAAGGATCGACAACCGAGTCATGACTGATCACCTGGGAAATACTCAACCGATCCGTCGTCCAGCTGCTCTAGTGAGTTCACTCTTGCCAAATTTGAAAATCAATACAAAAGATACTTGAAATAAAGTCTCATTTAATTCATTACCTGACTTTAACAGCTTTATTGTTTATAATCATGATGCTATCAAGAATTAGAATCTTAATGTATTCACATTACTTCTATAAAACTTTCGTTTCACATAAAGTTACATTTTGTGTTATATGTTTTCGTCTTAAGCGTTTTGCAGTGTAGTTGTTATTGCTAAACAATTAAATTGAATTGAAGTTGCAAATCTCTAATTACAGCAACCTATTATATCCTTCCACTTTAAGAGACTGCTCTAAGTGCTCTTATATATTGTTAAATAGTTGTATGATTGATGTTATGATTTTTTTTAGGAACATGTCGTGTTTGCTGGTGAAACTGTAGACCAGATACTTTGCCAACCAGCCAGGAAAGGTGATGCCCTGGACTTTTGCAACTGAATTGGATTGTATTCTTCGTTATTTCAGGACTGTAGTCTGGTTGATCTTGTGGTGCATCTTTGGTGCAGTGACCTCTTGAGTTATTTGCTGGGGAGTTTGGGCATGTGTGGATTCATTCATTCATTTAAGTTTTTTATGAAATTTATGTAGCACCTTATCAACAAAACCACTATGAAGCACTCCCAGCTTAGCCAAGGCTAAGTAAGTAAGATTCAAGCAACTTGTAAAATGTAGACAAGTTGCACCGAGGGATCGGGATCGTAATCTCAAAATTTCAAAAGCGCTGCTCGAAAGCTAAGCGCAAAACACCAACCAATTCCCGAGCGCTGTGTCGAATCAGAACGGTTTTCCAGAGGCAAGTTCGTGGTGGTCAACGTCGAGATTCCAGGAGGTCAGAGGAGGCAGAGCAACAGTTACGGTGGGTGTCGTTTGGGAGGGTGGTTAGGCAGCGGGGGATAAGAGATAAGGGAGTAGGCACCTGGCACATATCTATAGGAAGCTCATTGCAGCTGGATGGACCCTTGTCACCTTGTGCTGTCAGTTCCCTGAACTCTAGCGACCGTCATGATGAAGCTTCTCCATTTCTTTCTTTCTTCCCTTAGTTCTGCTAAATTCATTCCAGTTGTTTCATGTATCTCATCCATCAATTTTTTTCTTGGTCGCCCTTGTTTTCTCCTTTCCTTTCCACAACCCAACATCATTTCCTTTTCCAATCCATCTGATTTCATAACATGTTCAAAGAACCTCAGCTTTATTCTTAGCACTATTTGTTGTAACGTCTGATCCTTCTCGATTCCAATTGCCATGCGTATCCATTCATTGGTTGTTTTCTCTGTTCACAACATTGTTGTCATGATCTTTGCTTCTTTATATTGATGTAGAGTCTTGCTTTCTCACTTTCTTTCATCAACCTTCTTATCGGTTCTACCAGATCTGTTTTTTACCTGCCAATAGTGTTGTGTCATCTGCATATCTCAAATTATTCAGTGTTCTTCTCGCTATCTTTACTCCCTCATTTG
>JAQFXW010003016.1:0-12352 GCA_034693945.1 Dendrobaena attemsi
CTATCTATCTATCTATCTATCTATCTATCTATCATCTGCCTGTCTCCCTCTAAGTCTGCCTCTGTAGGTGCTGTTATCTTTCTATTAATCTATCTCTATCTCTCTTTACATGTATACATGCATGCGACTCTCTGCAGTTTTATTCCAGTATATGGTCTCCTTTGTATACCTGCTTCTCCCTGTTACCGTCTGTCTGTCTATCTGTCTGCCTGAATCTATCTTTCTGTCTGTATCTCTCTCCGTTTCACCAGTTGTGCCTGTGCGTCCTGTCGCCCTCTGATGTCTGCTAGCGACAAAGGTGTCACGACGAAGGCCAAGGGGTGACTGCCACGGGGTCAGCCACCCCGTCAGTCTCTCCCGCTCTCGATTAATTAGTTTCCTTATCAGTCTATAGTAGACCTATATACGATTCAACACAGTCATAAAATTATAGAAAATTTGATTTCGATTATAATAATTATTAATCAGTGCTATATAGGGTTACTTATTTAGATTACAGAGTTTTATTTCAAACTATAGATAACATCGGTGTATATAATAGAGCTGGATTTTTATTTAAAGATGGGATTTACATTGAAACATAATTCTGTGTTTTGATATAAGCTTACCTTTGTATAAGCTTAATTATAACATTATTTCAGTGTTGGATCTGGTCATTTGCAGTCCTTAGGATAATTCTCTTCTTCTTCTTCTTCTTCTTCGTGGCCTGCAGATCAAAGGGATTATAATTATAGCCATATATGAACACACACTATTATAGAGAAAACGAATTTTCAGGGACGATGCTCACCAGTTATAATAAACCAGTGTAGCATACCATTATTTTGTTCGGACGTTATAACCATTCTTATAGACTTTACAAGTATTATAGTTAAGAAGCCCATGTCGTGATTCTCGGCTGTTCAACTGACGTCCGTCTGACTTGACTGTGTGTTCTTGGCGTCGCTTTCTCGAATGGCTTTTGCCTGGTTACAGTTTGACGACGCTGTTTCATAACAAAGATGAGTATCTTTAGCGTCGCCCTCCTTATTTAGTCAGGCTTGGGACTGGCGCTACCGGTGTTCAAACTGTGGCTGAAGAGTTTACTGTTGTGCTCTTGAAGCGGATCTCTGTCGTCCGACATTTACGGCTCTCTGCAGAGTGGCAGTGTAAGCTTACAGCATTTATAAACGGTTTGCTGCAACGAGAATTAAAGTGTTAATTAGGCATCATGTTAGAATGTCCTTTTTTATATCTAGGCTATAGGTTCTATAATAAGGGTTTTAACCACGTCGTGAAACATTATTTAAACTAATCTATGTGGAAAATCATTAAGTTTTTAGATTAAGCTTAATTTGCATTTACAGTTAATTACAACGAAAGCAGTTGTAGCCTAAAATTATAATATAGACGAATCTTGTATTTGCGTGTGGCCTTCTTATTCCCGTTCTCTAGTTGACATTGAACCTGTCTGCATGAGCTGCAGAACGCCATCCTTGTGAACTGAATGACCCTAAAACAAAAGTCGAAAGAGTCAGACCAATATATTTATGGTTAACGAGGCTGAGGAGTTTACTGTTGTGCTCTTGAAGCGGGTCTCTGTCATCCGACAATTACGGTTCTCTGCAGTGTGGCAGTGTAAGCTTATAGAATAAACTGTTTGCTGCAACGAGAATTAAAGTTTATAAGACACAGCTGCAGTGGTTCAGTGTAGCCTCAGATGAAAAGAGAGCCATGTATAAGCAGAATGAAGAGGAAAAGGGAAGAGAGGGGTGCATGCGGATTATAAGCCGCAGCAGCAACAGCGCTGAAGGGGAAATCTTTCTGCATGGTCTTTGCCTCCGTTTCTTTTATGCTATGAATCGACGTACAATGCTTCTTAATAAGAGGTCTCGGCTTTTCGGAGGCCATTGTCAGGGGATCATTCGTACCGTGACCTATCTGTCTGGCGCAACCTCTGAGGTTCAACCCATCAAGACTGTGATGATCCCTAGACCTTTGCGACGGATCAACATAATAGCGCAATTATTTCGGGCATTATCAAAGGCGTGGGAAAGGTGACATACCTCTGGTCGCCGCGTAAAGCCCCATTTAAGTGAAATTCCTCGGATCGCTGGATCGGCCACGCTTCGGTGCGCACTGGCGTGCCCTACGACCCCAGGACGACGGGTGAAAGGGTTGCGAAGAATGGCAGAAATGGAAGTTATGACGCGTAGTGATAGCTCTCTAACCCGCGCCGTCACCCCGTGTCTAGCCCTTTGACTGAAGCGCCCCCCGGTCATCGGTCACCACCCAAAAGTCTCTCCCTACCCCAGTCACCCTATACCTCCATAGAACACCGAGCGTGCACGCTTTAACGGGCAGCCATGTAATTCAGAGGCTGCTAAAAGATCTGAATGATATAGCCCACCACCCTGTCCGCCACGCTCAACCCCCCCCCCATGTGCACCCTGCACTCGCTCCCTGCCATTGCCCTCTTTATTCGGGGTCCGCGATTGTTATGCATCGATATTCTCCGGTAATCTGAATCTCTAAGTCTTCTCGCCATTTAGCTTTTCAACTGTTCCGTCAACTCAAGCGCAGTTTCGAGCGCTTTAATTGTATATACACGCACACTGCAGACCCCATGTCATGTCATTCAAGTCATGTCATTCAAGTCATGAGGCAAACTTGCAGAGACGTCGTTTTATGAACGGAACAGCTCGTCTTCATAGCACGGCTGCAGCTGATCCTAATGAGCTGGAGCTGACTAAGAAAGCATAGTTTCTTTGTCGGCATCGCAATGATGTCTGCTAATCGTCGTCGTCGTCGTCAGATGGCGCAATCAGAGAAGAGACTTTTGATGTCGTCGTGAACGGCTCTAAACGGTAAGAGACACAAACACTTTACTTCATTTGGTATTGAAAATTGTTTATGTGAGAGGGTAATCCAGGCCGTAGGCTTAGCGGGTCTTTGACCCTTTTGGAGTGCCCTTTTGTAACGAGCACTGGTTAATTCACTGTAACAGTCAACCTGTTTCGAATTGAGTGTAACTATGTGTTTGTTCAATAAACAATAAACAACAAACAACAAAAATAATAATCTATATCTCTTCTTTCTGTCTCTCCAATATGAGGCATGCGCCGTCGATGAGGCCTCACTTTGAGACTTCTTGGTCTTTCTGCCTGCATGTCCCCATGATGGGAACCGGTTCTCTCCTGGCAGAGAAACTGATACAGTTTAACGACAGTGTACTATAGCCGATGGCTTTTACCGTCATGTGCTAGTCCGATATTTTTTAAATCTCTGAACTAAGGCAGCACCGGGACTCGAACAGCGTTCCACAGAAGAATCGGCCTGCACGCTTACCGAGGTAGCTACCTGGGCTAGTCCCGGCAGGGAAAGGAAGCTAGTGGGTCTATTTATGTGTTATTCCAATGCCTGCCGCCTGTATACGTTATATAGCCAGAACTTTCAGGGTTAATTCCTGTAAGCCATGGTGACCTGTCCAATTCGCGTTGCGTCCTATTATTTCGTACTAAGACCGAGGCCTTCTCCAATAATGGTATAGTCTAATATTCGTTTAAAATCATTGAACATTCTGACAGAACGCATGCAGTACGCTACGTTTACAGACAAATAAAGTTCAGAAATAATCTAACACTAAAATTAAATTTGGATTGAAAATGGTAGAGGTTTAAGAATTAATACACATTTCTAAATAAAACGCTGGTAATAAACTGTCATCTTTGGTTGGGAGAGTATGATTGTGAACTCGAGGCCGGAGTTGATGAGCAGAGGTAGGTCGAAGAGGGGGAAGAAGTGGCTGGAGGACGTGAAATGGGTCATTTTGAATAGCTTTAAACAGAGTACTATCAGCTTTTGCAGCTAATTCAGCAGCTGTTGGGTCAGAAGATTAAAGGTAACCCATACGTTTAAGGCGTTTCATTAATTTTTCAGTACGATCACGTTCAGAGGCTTTAGTCAGACCCCACCAAGACTGTGAGGCATACATCAACCTAGCAATAGTGGTAGCTCTTGTAACGTCACAGAGACCAATTGGTGATTTTCCGTGAGACGTAGCTTTCTGGTGGCATATAAAGAGTAAGAGCAGGTTGTCATGAGCTGGGTAATGGGGGAGGTCATATAATAGAGGCGGGAGTATAGCCTCACTAGGGAATTCCCCTATGGATACCTATATACGTGGGGCGCGGTAGTGTAGTGGTGAAGGTCGCCGCCTGGCAACCGAAAGGTTGCAGGTTCGAATCTCACCCGCCGTGTAAGGACCTTGAGCAAGTCCTGCACTCACAATTGCTCGTGGCGCTTCGGCGTGTAAATTCCGACACACCTCCGGGAGTAGTCGGGACCGCCTCTGAGTAGTAGGAGACTTGAATGGGCGGTATAGAAATTCGTGAATAAATACGTATCTGTTCACTCTTCCACCACGATGAGGTGCAGATATACGACTTCGAGAGAGAGTATATATAGGCAGATGAATCGTATACCTTATTCTTAGGGAGATGCATTCTATAAACATCCTTCTGATTGATTGACTGGTTGATTTTCTGTATCCCCATGCACTAAGACTATTAGGGCGCGACGATCGCCAAATGAGCTACGTCGTATAAGTAAGTAAGTACAAACGAGCTACATTGTATAAGTAAGTAAGTAAGTGAGTAACATTCGCAAAAGGTACACTGTCTCTTAGAAGAGGCATCAACTCTTATTGCGCAATTGTATAGCACAATTAGTTGTTCCCGAAGAGAACAAACTACCAATTTGTTTTTCCCGAAGGGAAGAAACTAACCCATTTCAGAAGGAAATAGCGCAATTGTTTGTTCCACGAAGAGAACAACTAAGCAATTTGTTTCTTCCTGAAGGTAACAAACTAACCCAATTCAGTTATTTTATATCGTATTTTATTTGCAAGTTCGCCGGCTCCTGTGTCGGTGTGGCCATGGAACTTCCTGCAGTGGAGGGCCATTTCCTAAGCGTCCATGCGGGGCCAAAATCGTGTCCCTCCCGGGCAACGACGGGTACCCCAGCAAGTTGTATAATATACGAAGGACATTATCAATACACATTTCATTGTTTGTGTTGTATTTGTACTAAAAAACTACGAATGTTCAGATCAAAGTTAAAAGGCATCAGAATCAAAGGAAAGTTATGAAACCGCCATTACTCAGAATCGCCCATGCATGGCCATGCACATATAGGCCTACAAGGCAACATTTGGCTGAGCTATATATATATATAATGGCCATTTTTGCCTTATTGTAACCTTTGACTTTTGAATTTGAAGTTACGTTGAAATGATCAAGGATCTTTTCTATTTTTATACTGCATGTGCTCGCGTATTCTCAAATTTAGCCCTTATCGTTGAAAGTTTGAAGGCGGTATAGGCCTATATGGAAGAATTACCCAAATTGAACAATATTTTCTGTACTATATGGGAATTTTTCTTGGTCTTGACCTTTTGACTTTGAAATATAATCGGAATGCGTTCTATTTTCTAAGTCTTATACTGTAACTCATATTTCTCAGATGGGGTATACTCCGTTAATGGAACAAGCAGTGTTTTAGTTGTCCGAAATGAACTGAGGGGTTATGAACTGGACTCTTGGAGGCATATGCTATAACTTATGCACCCACCCCCTAAACAAAACCGAATGATCTTTCTTAGTCATTAGTCGTTTCTCCCTATACATAATTTTCCAAGCATTCTGCTTCACAACCATTTCTCCCCTTTTTCAAAGGCCAAAGAACTCCGGGGAGGTCAAAAGCTGACCCAAACCCATATTTAGTAACTTAACTGGGTGGGGTCAGACAAGTAACTGAGAGTCAAACCCCACGCACATATCCTCCCTCGACAACTAAAACACCATGGGAAAAAGAAAACATAAAAAATATATTCTAAATAAAACAATGCTTTGCCCAATGATTTAGGCCTATGCTAAGATCCTAAATTTTGCCCCTGAATTTGAGACACTGATTTCAAGAATTTGAGACCACAAGTTTTTGCACCACTGAATTTCATGAAAATGGAAGTGATGACAAAAAGGTCATCAGTTTTTTGGGGAATTACTTATGTTTAGGATGATCGATGAAATTTTTCACCTCCTGAAAACCACTGAAATGACGCTCCTGGCTTAAACGGGTCGATGTCATAGCTGACAATATATAGCACAGCAGACTATTGAAGGTCTCCGTTAAATATGGTCAACAAATCGTAGGGTTTTTTCAGTGGCGTAGCGAGCGTATTCCCGCCCGGGGCGAGTTCCAAAATCTCCGCCATCTGGACTCACAAATTCTGACAACCTTTTTTAGTCATTCGCCCGAAATTTCGTTTTTTTCGTTTCTTTCCCTTCCGAAATTTCTGTCGACTTATTTTAGTCATTCGCCCGAAATCTCTATTTTTCTTCCGTCCGTCCGTCCGTCCGTTTACGACCAATCCTCCGTTTTGCCGGCCCTACTGAGATTTGCCGCCTTTTCGTTTACTGCCTGTTTTTCAATAAAATTTTGTGTTTTCGCTACTTTCGTGTCTCCCAGTTTGCCGCCCCTGCCGAAGTGCCGCACGGGGAGGTTCGCACCCCACCCCACCCATTCCTACGCCTTTGCTTTCCCTAATCTTTCCTCCCTTGTCAACCATGCACTTTCAAACATTCATGGCCACTAAAAAATTATGTCAGATAATTTACTCCTCCAAAGAAATAAATTTCTGTGACTGACTAAAGTCGCAAATTTGCTTCCAAATTGTTGGAAAAATACTTCTTTTCTAATTTTTACAAGTCTAAACTTAAATGGCTGAAATGTGTACACTTGAAATTTTTAATCAGAGTACGTTTTATACGAAGATTTTCTTGCTAATGGGCATAATAACGAACTAATTTGTATTTCGTTAGCTTGTCACTATAACATTGCTTGGGAAGCATGCAACATAATAGTCACACCGGAGGTTACACACAGATTGCTCAAATCCAATTTATTTTAATTGCAAAAATTACATTTAACTTTTGCATCGTTGACGTCCACTTCACTGAATGCCCCCCTCCTCTGTCAAGACCTGTCAAATTTTCCAAAACCCTTCCCTCTATATGTTGCGGACATTATTGACGAATGACCCATAAACTGTCAACCGAAATATTTCTTCAGCTGGATTTGAAATTGTTGATAAAAACTATAACCTTTGTTTAAACACGATAATTGTATCATGCATGTTGCCATTCATCTTTTACTTCTCTAATATAAGACCATTCTTCCGAAATCCAAACTGACGAAACAACCTGAGTCTTGGATATTAAATGCATTATTATTGTGCAAATTAAACTTGGGAATAAAATGAATATCATGCATACATATAGATAGGTTCGTTGGAATAATCTTATGTATGCAGCGCTGATTGCATTCATGTGAATATTTGATTCTGGCTAAACCTGTTTGCCTTGGACCGCGTCACTCAATCAGACCCGAGCATATATACACGGGCCATTTGTATAGCTCCTTTTCAATGCATTGTAAAGGGCGGAAAGGGCGAATGGCTGCTGGGACCCTTCAGACGCCCTCAGGTATATAGGCCGCTCTACAGCAGTTCTTTCCATACATTCTATATATCTATAGACTCGATTCATCGCAACTTCAATATTTAATATGGAGTCTTCTTCGTTCAATCGCAATTCTTTCATATCTCAATCTGTCGCTGGGTTTACTCGGCCGTCGACATCGCTCTGCCCCCGGGTTGAAGACGCCTCTTCCTACTCCTCATCCTCCTTCGTTGGTTCAGCTCATGTAGATATACGGGTCGACGTCGATGCCGGCTGCTGAGGCAGAGGAAGATGCGGATGCTGTATATATGCGTGGTGGGATGGAGGGCGGCGGAGGCAGCATCCCTCCCTTGGATGGACGCGACCGGGGGCCACACTGCAATCAATGCCTTCGTGGATGACCATCAGATCGGACAGGCAGACCGTCGTCGTCTCTTAATTGACCGAATGACTTTAGTGACGAACGGAGGGGCAAAGGAGATGGACGGCACCATAGCCTCCCTCTCTCCCTCTCTACTCTCCTCAATTGCCCGGCCGACCGCGAGGTGCCATCGGCCGCCGGCCCCGCCATACCCCGCCATACCCGCTCTACCCCGCCGTCGCATCGTCCTTATTGAGCGACGCGTCAACGAGGTGACCCGAGGCCCGTGCGGGGCCATGCGACCCTGTCAGCGTGAAATGCAGTTATTTTTTCTTTTATTATATTTCAGATTTTCGTCGGAGATTTCTCCCTATGCGTGAACATCGAAGGCGATGTCTTCCTCATTGACTTGCAAGGCCTCTCATTATATCGCCCGCAGTCTCTCCTCCATCCATCCATCCATCCAACAGACGATCGACAAAGCCCGACCATATTGCATATATATATTCACACATTAATACATAATATACAGATGGACACAGTACATACATATACATGCATCTGATATATGCCTATATATAGATGTATATTATGTAGTAACGGTCGATCTAAGCCCTGTGAATTGATATAGTATATGTGCTGATATATCAATGCACTATAGAGTTGCATATAAGAAATTATATAATATCAAAGGGGATGAATGCGGTTGTCGGGGGTAGGTCGGTTGGTTAGTTGCATATTATGTATAGTTTGATGATGAGGAAATAGAGTTTGCGCTGTAGTGCATGACATGCCCCGTACTTTGTTATGGGTTCATCTGAAGTGCAGTAGCAGATTCAGAAGGATCATCAGGTGAAGAGAGGGAGGGATAGGGTTCTGTCCTTTCCTCTCTATATCCTATACTGTTCAATGATTGTAGCATACATTACATATAGGCTTAATGTACAATCAAAGTCATTGCAATTGACAGTGCTCTGGCTTACATTGACATGTGCACATGCATTATATACATGAACTCATGTGCATGCAGGCAGGACTTCTATACCAAGCGGGCGCAACTTCCTCCAAAAGCATAGTAAACAAGGAGGAATCGTTTGTTTCAAATTTTAACATTGCAATGATATAAGTGAAGCGAAATAGCCTATATACGCGTGGCAATGAGCACGCAGAACATAAAACAGAGGAGAAAAGTAAGTTTGGAGGGAAAGAAAAGAGATTTTTGTGGGGAAATAAAAGGTAATAACTATAAAAAAGGTCGTCAGCTTTTTGGATTCAGATATCAGGAAGCGCCTGTAAAAATACGAGTAATGATTTAAAAGGTCGTGAACTTCTGAGCCCGGTTGCTAAGGGGGGTAGGAACCTCTGTATGCAGGTGTGTGTATGCCTATATTGTTTAATGAACGTACCATACAGTAATACCACGTAATTGCTGGGAGTATAGAGGCCTTTACATTTTAAAACGTGTACAAGTGACAAGAAAAATAGAATTCTCACTGAAAGACTGCATGCAGCATAAACAACATCACTAAAAGAAACTGTGTACACTCCTCAATGTCCTCCTCATTCGTTTTAATTCATTGTGATCAGAAATTGGTGTTTATTATTAATTCTGTTGCAGACACTCGTTTTAATTTTTTAATTGAAATGGACTTTTCCATTTAATTTAGTCGTTAATTATTGTCTTTACATCGATTTGTGCATATATAATTATATGTAATTTAATATTTAATACTTGACAACGTTCAATAATGTGATGCTGCATACATGCATGCACGATCAATGGCACAATCTCCAAATCTCTTCAACCCGGGCAACGCCGGGTACCCCAGCTATCTTATAGAATACGTGTAACTTCCAAATTTCACAACAATAATTATTTCAAGCAGAACAATGGTCATTCAACTGTTTTGATGCCTCAGAAACATTTAGAAGTTTTTTGCTGATATTTCCGTCAAAAGTTGAAATTCTTAAATTTAATCAAATTTGTCAGGCTTAAGGTCAATTCATATTACCTATGACGAAATTGTTTTAACAAAATATTTCAAACTCAACAAAAGTTACAGCACTTTTTTGTGTAACGCTTGCTGCAATACACTTTTTGATTCATCATAATTCATGAGGTTTTCTCGCTAAACGGGCTTTGACTTTTGTTGGCTTTGAAATATTTATAAAACTTGGTTGTTATATGCAAATATTACCTTAAAGTCTGTAGAATTTCATAAAATTATTTCAATTTGTCGCGGAAATGTTAGCAAAGAACTATTAAATGTTATTAAATATTATTTGAAACATCAAAAAACAGCGGGTGACGTCACTAAAAGTTGAATAACCTTTGTTGTGTGTAAATGATTTTTGGAAATTTTTCAGTTACCTGTAATTATGAATTGCCTTTCAGCATGTAAACTTGTATGAAAACATTCCTATACTTGTGACAAAATTACTAGCATAAAAGTAGGGGTTTCTTTTTTGACCCATCCTGTGCAGAAGATCATTGCTCAACAAACAATGCCAAGATCTTCTAGACATAATATGACTATCTCCATCATGCATATAATATTAATACTAAAAATAGCGCTACATAACCCATAATATCTATATTCTGTATAGAGACGTAATATCTATAAATTATTCTATAGATAAGTAATTATAATACGCTTAGCGATATCAGATCATACAAACATAATGCATTATTATTATGTTGTATATATATGTATATGTTGTAGATGAGTTGGAGGCCATGGATGGCTGGGGCATCGCGTAGGCCTCATTGCGTTGACGCTTCCTATAAGTCAGGGGGCGAACTTGACCCGTTGAGCCGGAGATGGGGTTGCCCCGATGGCTCGTCCTCTGGCCATCATCGACGGTCCGTCGGGGTCAGACTGATGTCCGATCGAGATGCAACCGGACACCCACTCTGCTTCAGCAGCAGCAGCAGCAGCAGCAGCAGCAGCAGCAGCTCTTTCCATCTCCTCCTCCAGCTGACAGATTGGCTGCTGCTGCTGCTGCATGGTGCATATGATGATGGTCGGATGGATGGATGGATGGATGGGTGATGGTGCAGATACCCGATGGCATCATTTCGATGAGCCGACAACTGCAACGTTTCATTTCCTGTCCAAAGAGCAATCACCACAGCTATATATACTGCAGAAGGCGCTCTCTCTCCTTTCTCGACCGTGGATCCACGGGGTCTGCGGGGATGTCAGATGAAGGCAGATCCCGACGAAAAACAATCCATATATAGTTCATGTATAATACAGAAAAGTAATGATTGTGATTGTAAGTGTAGACTTCAATTTATAAAGCGCCTCTCTCATTCTATACAGTAAACTCAGCATGAGAAGCTCTCGACTCAATTTAGCTGATTCAGATATATATATTATTTATGTATATATATACCAATGATATATATAATAATGGCACTGTTTATTTATCTGGCTTCTTACACTAGAGCCAATATATATATATATCACAAGAATTCTTTAGATATACAAGTATACAAGTACATGCAGACTGCAGCTAAAATGTTATACTCACCCGTGCACTTACACATCGACTTTTTCTCAAAGCAATAAAATCTACACTGCGTCCGGGTAAAAAGTAGCCCCTTGAAAAGGTATCATAACTCGATCAAAAGGTTCACAATTTGCTTGAAATTTTATAAACGTCATCAGTAGCCATATTAGTACGATATCCTGTAGCCGTTTCGAAATGTTGGTGAGTTTTAAAAGTTATGAACGTTTGAAAGTAAGTACTAAAAAAGAAAGTTTTCAACATGGTATTGCTGATATAGGCTTATACCGCGGTCTTCAAATCCCCACCTCCCTCGCAGTCTGACAATGAAGATCAAATTAGTGCACTCAAGGGTTGACTCACTGACTGATACTATTAATGACATCGAGAAGTGTGAACGGGCCTTAAGGAGACGTTCAGCAGAAACATGCTTCTTGCGTGTTCCAGTCGCCTTGGAGCCGCATAAACGCATCAATCTTCTTACTCAGCTTTTTGAAAGACGAAAGACACCAGTTTCTGTTCGAAAATTCATTCTCAAACCTTTTCGCACTATAGACTTTAATTTTCTGTTCGCAATAATTAAAATTTTATCTTCTTTTGTAAACAACACGTTTCTTTGCTGTTTACACCAAAACCAATGACGTTTCCATCGATGTCTTCGATGACGACGTCGACAGAGTATGAGTAAGTATAAGTGTCTGTGTTGGAAACTCATAATTTCACCCAATATGTCTAAATATTCAATATCAGTGCTTGTACTGCGTCAATTTAAGTCATATTTGGCAGACTTATTGAATAATGATCTAGGATATTGAATATGTAGTTTTATAGCTATTGGTTTAGTTTTCAAGAAGTTATTGACAAATGTTTAGGGGGCTATACTTTCCATCCGGACACATGTGTAGTTTGGTGTGCCGACATTTAAACACACGACAGATAAACATGCGACACTTAAACACAGACACTTAAACACAAGACA
>JAQFXW010003017.1:0-12351 GCA_034693945.1 Dendrobaena attemsi
TAGATATAGATCGCATTTTGAGTAAGTAAGTAAGTAAGTATTTGCCCGTAATTATTTACGGGTTACGGCTAGTAATATATAATTGTGTAATACAGGTATATGCTACATTGATTATGAGCAGTGATCAATATTCGCGGCCTCACGATGAAAATGTCACGTTCAGGTATTTGTCTTTAGGCCTTGTAGACGAATCACAGAATATCTTCAATGAAGTCAATATAGCAGGCATGCTGAACCATGGCTCTTATACACTAATGTAAATAATGTCTCACTGATGTGCAGAAGCCAAAGAACGTCATGGAAACACAGAGGACAGTGCACCTAAAGTTTCCTTCCTTGTCCCTGCCCTCTCTTTGTTGTTGTCGTTTAGGCTCTGCAATTATAGCTCTCCGTAAATTTAGGCACACACGTCAGTTTCTATTAGGCTATTGTTACGACTTGACGTTTTCTAAAAATCTTTTCGTTACTTCGATAATTAATGACGTAAATCTGTTTAATTAGGTCTCATACGTTTCCGCTTCTTTCCATTCTGCTATCGTTGATTCCTTTGTCACTAGGCCTATACAAGCATTCATTTGCTTAGCCATTCAAAATCTGGTATAAAGTCATCAAGACTTCGACTTTTAAGCATTATTGTAATTGTTTCTCGCGTTGCTAAGCAACTATACTAGACTTTACTATTCGCACCCATCCTTAATTAACCACTTATCATCCGCGAGGCAATTCGGTGCAAAATAATAATTATTGTGAAATTCTAACTAACTATAAAGAGTTAAGTCTATGACGAATAAACGATTGATTGATTGATTGCTGTTACTGCAGTATCCGTTTATTCTTCTCGAACAGTTTGTTCCTTTTGTTTAGAAATTCAGACACAGTTTCCTAAGTCGGTTACTGCACCAGTTGTAACAGATGCCATAGGCTTACGTTGCGACCGTGAGCTAAAAGAAGTATTCTATAAATGTTTTGGCCAGGTATCTGACAACTTTCAATTTTGTCCAAAGTCTTAATTTTTCCGATTCTCCGTCGAAGGGAAGAAAGGGAGGGTGACCGTTCTAGTTCGGGGGAGCCCCACGCAGACGATCAAATGTTATTGTGGAGCGAAGTGAACGGTGATATATATGTATAGGAAGACCTGCATGACATCATCCTCTGTCTAGACTAAGGAGCGAATGAGTTTAAGGTTTGAAAATTTTAACCAACCATCTGCATATATGGAATTTGTAAGTTTTAGTGGACTAACCTGGATGTCAGTCTGAATAGGCTACGGATGTAGTTCTGGAGAACGACCTTGGTGACTGCCGACTAAACTGTAAAGTAATGCTTATGAAAGTTGAGGGTTATGACTTAGTTTTGGTGACTAACTGGTTGCTATCTTGGACTATTACAGTATCACTCTAAATTAAATGTACTGGTCATATTGATTTCAATGAACGTAATATAAAGCAACAGAGGCCGAGGCCTGCATATACATACCCATAAGCCTACATTATAGAGACTAGGTCGTACATGTATTTTGTCACTGTCATGAATATTAGTGGCACATACGAGAGCAGTCGTGTCTATGAGAATATTGTGCAAAAATAAACCTATAGCGCAGTTCCTGCATCATCGTCATCATCGAGCACGATAGATCGACGACTGTCTGCTTTCGTTCTGACGTCACCAGCATTCGATGATGACGTCATCGAGTCCTTTCCGAACGGCGAAAGCAAGATGTCACTCAGCAGCGTCACGTGATGCTGCTGGCGTTGCTGCTGCTGTTGCTGCTGCTGCTGGTGGTGGTGTGGGCCGAGATGAAGAGGAGGAGGAGGTTGCCTCTTAAACTTTGATGGTTGATTATAGTTTTGGTTTAGACAGGAGGAGGTCCGATTGGTGAAGTCCACAATCGGGCAGTCTGGACGGCTTGAACTTTGACCTATGCTAAAGCAGGGCTTGATGGGAAGTGTGTCGAAAGGCCTGGTGGGAAATGCTCTGTTCGTTTCTCGAGACAGCTTAGAGGAGGAAGTGATGGGTGGACTTGTCATGGTAGAGTTGGCTGCGTGCAAAGAGTTCTGATATCCAGGCTGAAGACTTTGATCAACGCTTTGGCCACTGTTGGTGGTTAGAGTTCCGGGCAGTCCGACCTCAACCATGCGTTGAAGTGAACCTTCGATCCAGCGCAGACTGTCGTGCATGAAACCGCCTATCCCACCTGGACTGCCTCGCACTCCCTCCACTCCATTTTGAATGCGATCTCGATGTGGACCCAACCTCGGACATTCCCCAATGGAACCGTTCTCAACGACTTCCGGTCTAATCCTCAGAGGACCATCTCTAAAGAGAACGGCGGATGGTGGAATCTGCGGCAGAAGCCTCTCATGCTCCTCCCTTCTTCGACCTCCATCAACCTTCGACCTCTTGAGGTCAGGTGCAACGCCAGAATAGTTCAGGCTACGCGTCCCGGGAGAAGCGTGGGTGTCGTCGATGGGGGTGAAATCGAGGGACGGTTTCTTCCGAAGACACGATTTCCCCAGTGAACTGAAATTGCCTTCGACAGCTGTTGTCCCACAATTACTCGACTTGATTAGTTCAGCCTGACCTGACGAATGTTCAGGGAAATGGACGGTATTGCATGAGAGAGATACTTTGCCACGAAGACCCGCTGAAGTCTTTTCTTTTGCTCGGTCAATCGTTAGAAAGCGGACAGAGGTGGGAGACAGATTTCCCTTGGAAGAGAGACCCAGGTCATGACCTCTTTCGTCTTCTCTCGATTCTTCAGGTTTAGAAGGGGAGTCACTCGTCACGGTTCTCCTCGTGACGTCATCGATGACGAGCGTCTCGGCGGAAGAGCTGGCCTCCCTCTGGAACGAAAGACGACTCCCTCCTCTGTCGTCTTTCAGTGGCACTTCGTGGGGTACGAAGGAAACGGAGCGATCGGGGCGCGACCCTTGCTGACAACCGATGCCCTGGAGTCGAGAGGACGTCGTCTGTCGTTGAGTGGCTTTTCCAGCGCATCCACCAACACTCACTCCGCCTCCTCCTCCACTGAGCAGATCTGGAGGCGACTTTCGCTTCTCGTTGTCGCTGTCAGTTCGAGGCGAAGATGGATCGGATTTGTCTGAGAAGGGAGCTGAGGGAGAGGGAGATCGGTCGTCAAACATAACAGATGAACGACGATTCTTCCTCCCAGTAGATTTCTTGCAGCTCTCACCCCCTTCTCCTCCACCTCCTACGTCATCCTCCTCCTCCTCCTCCTCTTCCGGCCGGGGGTCTCTCTGCTGCGGCAGCTTCTGTCGTCGCCTGTGGATGTGATGGTGATGGTGGGTTCCCTGGGCTCTCGACTCACGTCCTCCGAAATCCTCCGTCCTGCCTGACAGCACATCGACTGCGTTGGAAGACTTCCTTCCGCCGAGCAGCGATTGAAGGGTCGAATCAGTTTTTACGTTCCCGATTGACTTGGCCTGGAATTTGAAGGAATCTGCAAAGGAGCTGTCGTCCTGTTCCTCCTCCTCCTCTTCGTCCCCCTCTTCCTCACTGCCCGCTTCGTCTTCCTCTGTCGCGCTCTTCTTCTTCGTCAGAGGCGTCAGGTTCTTCACGTAGATGTCTTCTCGCTTCTGACACTGGCGCACCTTGACGCGACAGACCGTGACCGTCACAATGACTGCGACGAGAACCCCGATTCCAACGATCACTCCAAGAAGCGTTTCTCTGTCTGCGTCCAGTCGACCGGAACCGACGGCACTTGCACCCAACTCCTGGACCATGACCTTGTAGGTCATCTCAGAACGACCGGCAGAATTCTCGGCGCTGCAACGGTAATCGCCCGCTTGGTCGTGACCGACGCGCAGCATCGTAACAACGCTTGTCACGAGTCGTTCACCGGAATCGCTGGGACCTCTGTTCTCAGCGAAGATCGTCCCTCGAGGCAGCGCTTTGCCTCCGTCACGCAGCCACGACACAGACGGTTCCGGATCGCCGATCGCGAGGCATTCAAGCGTGACGTTGCGTCCCAGTTCGACGGTGGCACTCGTCCTTGTGTCGTTGAAGACAATCCGGGTGGGACAGGCGAACTGGTCCGGAGACAGGTGCTTCCAGGCGACACCCTTGATGAGTTCCGGTGCAGCGCACGTGGGAGTGTTGGTGGCAAAATCCCAGTTAACTGACCCTGGAATGGCGATCCACTTCCTGAGCCAGCGCAGGCGACAGTTGCACGTCCAGGGATTTCGGTAGAGACGAAGGACGCTCAGACTGAGGGGCAGAGACGAAGACATGTCTGGATCGAGACCGATCAGTTCGTTGTTGACGAGGTTGATCTCCACCAGTTTCTCCAGACCACGGAACGCCCATCGATCGATCGAATCCAGCCAACAGTTCTCGAAGTTCACTTCCTCTACGTTACGTAGGCTGGTCAGCGCTCCCGTCTCTATCCGACGAATCGGATTTCCCTTCAGACTGAGCATGCGCAGTGAGCTGATCGCCTGGAAGCTGTCCGACGGAACAGAGGTCAGCTGGTTGCCCTCAAGGTCAAGAATCTGGAGACTGAAGAGTCCTTGAAACGCCTTCGCCGAGACTGACTCTATGTGGTTTCGTGCGACGTAGATTTCCTGAAGATTTGGATAGATGCGAAACTCATCGGATTCCAGTTTCGTCAGACGGTTATCGTCAAAGCGAACGACCTGAAGGTCACGGTCGAGCGTCCTTGGCATGACCTTGGCGCTCTGCTTGTTGCAGTCGGCCGTCTTCAGTCCGAATATCGTTACGACATGACACTGGGCTCCAACCGGAGTCAAGATGGATGCAGTAGTTGCCATCAGTAGCAGGACAGACGACGGTCCGTTCACGGGGCGGCGTCTCAGCATCGCGGATGCAGAAGTAAGTGGAGGAGGTTCATGTTGGACTGCTATGTTCATCCGTCGTCCCATTCGTCGCCATTTGCAGGAGTCAGAGTCGATCGGTTGGTCGTTTAGGTGGTGGTGGGTGGTGGGTGGCGGGTGGTGGGTGGTGGGCGAGCGGAGAAGATACCTCTGCTTCCTACAGCGCTTCGATGGCTATTGGAAGACGGTCGACGATTCGCTGCTCGTAGATTGTCAATCTGCAAAGTTGAAATCGTGCATTCAGTTGAACTCAATGTAATAGTAGGCGTACTGTTGGAAAACGTGAGTTAAAATAACCCAGGATTTATAATTAGCCTATAGGCTTTTCATGTTTTGCAAAATCATTTGTCTACTTAGGCCTACAATGGAAGCGTCGCATGAGCTACAATTGTCGAGGCTTTGTAACGAAGCATCAACTGTTTATTGTTGTAATTAGATATGTATCACAGATCTAGGAAGAAGAGTACATTCTCTAAGTGACAATAATAATAAAAAATAACTTGTTACCGTTTTATGGATATGTGAAAAAAATAATTATCCTACATTATGTATTTGTCCAGTACATTTCTGACCACATCAATAATGCCTTCGTCTAATTAATGTCAAACTGCTATATTTGTATTGGCCAATATCTGTCATTCACTCTTCACCTCGCTATAGAGAACCAAAAATCTGGATTTAGCATATCAGTGATACTGCTGACCTCTGCATGGCCCCAAATGTGCTCATCTTATATAGGCCTATATATAGTACTTATATTTATATATTTAGGCTACACTTATATATTGAATATATATACACATATATATAACGCCTAATTGGTTTTAAAATTGTGGATTCTACAGATAAACTTATTTTAAAACTCAAACTAGGCAGAGTTGCTTCTCTGCCTTTCCGATCTAATATAAAGCAAAATAATCAACACAGTGATAGAGTCTCACAGTCGTTGACATAACCATGGTCTATTCCAGTGTATGATCATGTGAACCTAAGGAAACCGTGATAGCTGGCGCTCAATATACTCCAGGTGATATTCCCTGTGTTCTGTAAACGTAGAAGGTTTGCTTTGTGTATAGAAGCGGATGCGATGAGTGGCAGTCGAGCGACTCTGTTTTTAAACGACAGTTCGAATAAATCTACAATAAATCACGATGTAATCAGTCATCATTCGCAGATGTCTGTCTTCTCCCTCTCTAAGTCTTCGATCCAAATTAAGGGTCCAAGACCCTCGACATCGTCTCAACTGTCCATCGGAATTCAAAGCTTGAGCCACATCCAAGAGTCATTCAGATCAGGTACAAAACATCTCGGGAAGTCTACAAAAAAAGTGCGCCACTACGCGTGAGGCATGGTGGCGCAAGTGTTAGAGTCGGCGCCTCGCGTACGGTAGGTCGCGGGTTCGATTCCCACCCAAGCCGCTTCGGCGTGTAAACTCCGACACGCCTGCTGATGTAGTCGGGACCGCCTCTGAATAGTAGTGGTCTGTAAGAAGTGGTATAGAAATACAAACCGTACATACATACATACGCTATAGGCGTGTGTAAATAAACGGGTTAATACAACAGTTAAAACAAGAATCGTTCCAATAGAAAACATCTCAAATTGCTGCAGGTTCACTACCATACATGTACATCGTTTATTTCTACAGCATATTCCGTAGGCCGTGGCATTATATAATGCCAGAGAATAGATTGTAGAAATAAACGTATACAGGGGCTATAATAAATATATATATATATATAGTGAATAAATGTATATTCTTATAATTCGTCGATAATTCAAACAGACAGAACGCTGTAACGGTAACAAATACTACGAATGGAAACCGTGTTGGCTATAACCGACATTAGTACACACTTTTTAATTTATATCATTCGGGGTAAAACGTTAGACGTGTGTCTCTATTTAGTATGTCCATGTGGGGGGTTCGGGCGTCCATTATGCGCTACAGCTCATTGAATACACAGAGTCAAACTGAGTGTTCTGGTCGAATTAACTATACTAGCTACATTAGGCCTATTAATGCTGGCCATAAATCCACATGATGTAGCTGCTGCGCTATATAAATGTTGTGATTGTAGAAATAAACGTATATAGGGGCTATAATAAATATATATATATATATATATAGTGAATCTAATCATTCTGCTGCATTGACAGCTACCTCTATCGATCGATCGATCTCTTGAAGAGTGGAACAACACACGACAACAGTCTCTCTCTCTCTCTCTCTCTGTGTGTCTCTCTCTCTCTGTCTCTCTCTCTCTCTCTGTCTCTCTGTCTCTCTGTCTTTCGGTGTGTGTGTCTCTCTCTCTGTCTCTCTCTATTCGGTCGTTAACTGTGCATGTTCCACAGACCAGCATTTAACTGCTAGGCTTCCATTCAGTACAATTATGCACTTAAACCAACTGAATGATTAGCTGCAGTGGTCTTTACCCGCGGCAGCTGTCGACCGTCTGTCTCTGGTCTCAACGCACAGACATCCGGATTACTTGGGCGATTATTACTTAAATAGGCTCAATATTTCTAATCGGCCGAAGCAGTTGTCGTTATAGTCACGCGCCGGCGACTAATTGACGCAAACCAGTGATGCGTAGCCGTTTGACCATTCCCCGTTACCAGTCAGCGGTGCGCTCATGTGTTGCCTGATTTTGCCATGGATTTTTGAACACCCGCTTCTGCAGATCTCGGCTAAGAGATTGATTCGACGCGTCCCTCCCAACCGTTTATAGTAATTGCGTTTCGCTCCGTTTCTATCGTGCACACTCATTAAAAGCCATCCACACACACACAGACAGACACAGACTGAGGGACAGGCATATTTACAAACATACAGAAAGGCAGACAAACAAACAGAATGGCAGGCAGGCAGGCAGGCAGGCAGACAGACAGACATGTGCCAGAAAGACAGATACAGAGAGACACTGAGTCACATGCAATGCATGTAGGCTACAAGGAGAAAGCAGAGAATGAGAACAAGATGAATACAGACAATGTTGAGAAGACATAAGAACAGACAAAGAAACAACAGGACACAGATAAAGAGACGGAAGGAGAGATTGACAGACAGAGAGAGAGAGACATCCTTGTCTGGAAGAACCGTCAGACAGAAATGTAATCAAGAGACGGCTACACCGACAGACAGACTCTACAGACGGACGGATGGTCTGAAGGATGGAGTTGAATCGTATCTCATTCGATGCATCTGTCTCTTTGCTATCTTCAAGCAGCCGTCGACTTTCTTGTATAAAAAAGCCTCTTCTACTCCTCTCAGTCTACTTCAACTGCCATCCTCTTTGACCAGCATGCAGCAGCAGCATCAGCAAGCTCTTCTCCACCCACCCATCGACCTCTTCAGAAGAAGAAGAAGGGGCGACGTTCCGTATAATCTTCATCGACCTCTGCCGTGGATCCCATTGATGGTCCTACGTCGACCGTCGGGAAAATGACACAGCAGCAGCAGCTCAGACAGGGAAGACAAGACGGAGGAGGAGGAGAAGGAGGAGGAGGAGGAGAAAGAGGAGGAGGATAAGGAGGAGGAGGAAGAGGAGCGCAAATGAGGAGGAAACAGAGCAGCAATTGGTGCAGCTATTAGTTAAGGGGATCGACAAAGGCGCTTAAGGCGACGGCGGCGACGACGGTCCGATCAAAGACCGACCGTATAAAAGTCAGCATAAACAACGGAACGGAATTGGAGAATTTGCCCGAAGAAGATTTTACTGTTTCTCTCTCTCATCCCTTCTCTTTACCGAGACGTTGGACTCGGAACCCGTAATTTTGCCAAACGATGCGTGCATTTAGTCCTACGTACGTGCACATGTTATATAACTATAGTTCTATAGGAGGATTCTGGCTGCCTGTATAACTTCTTGGGTGCAGGTTGACGCCCTGGATGTAGGAGAACATTCTGGTCGCAGGAAGATGGATCCAGGATAACCTATTGGGTGCAGGTTGACTTTATAAGTGCGAAAGAAGTCGGAGAAGCTATGGGGCTCACGGATGACACAGAGGACATTCTGTCTTGCGTACATGCATGGTTGTAGGCGTGACGGAAAATGATTTGGACGGAAGAGATGGAATTCTCTTCCATCTTTTGAGCTTAAGATTATTTTTATCTGAGAAATAAATGTCAGAAAGCCAATCTCTATACACACCAAATGTGGTGTAATTGAATATTTAGAGTAAATTTTCCTGAATTTGTTTCTTCAGGTTACCCTGTATACCTGTACACTGCACATGTATGTTAACCCGCTTCTGTGTCCATAGATGTTGCTTCCTTCCTGGCTATATTGTCACTTCAGATATTCCCTTCAATCGTGAGTAACAGCTGGAAGACGACCAAATGCTAGAAGGCCTATCTATTGTTGATCAGCGCCAAATATATGTATGCCTACTTTGTTGAAATATTATAATTTTATGCACGCTATATGCAGCGAGGATGCAATTGTTTCTGTGCAAATTTGCGTCTTAAAAATGATATTTTCTGTCAAAATCGATTGTAATTCGTTTGCTTTCCTTCAATTCCGTTAGTGTTATATATACATGTAGATATAGACCTATTTAGAATCCTTGATCATGAATTAATAATCTCTTATTCTCTACGATGCCATAATTATAGTCCCCGTGTTGTCGTCCCTCAGACTCTTAAGCTATTTTTAGTCCTCTTAGTTCCTGAAGGAGAGGTCTGAAAGGCGACTGACACTGTCCGAATGTAAAATATGCAAATATCATAATGTGTTCATCTTCATTAATCGAAAGAGGAAAGAAAATAAATGTGATAGGCGGATTATTTCATTTTCAGATGGGACGAATAGAGTGGCAAGATAGTGATCACGTTTAGAGCAAAGAAAAGGTTATTCAGAGTACAGATACATTTACGCAACCACAGTGATAAAAACTAATCATATAGCGCTTTTATAGGCTAATTATATAACGACGTATGAGTATGGCTTAAAAGTGTACTGTACATATTTTATGACCCTTTAAAGGTAGACGTCAACTACAGAGTATAGAAGTCATGCATGATTAGAGCTGCAGGAAGTTCAACTAAAGATATGAGTGATTAAAATGACGCTTTCAACTTCTTAATTCCAACATATAATATAAGGATTCGTTAGCTCTGTTATCTGGCTACCCGATGCATGCAGTTCTAACCTATTAGCAGCAATGCGTTCAAACGAATCAACAATTCTGGAACATTGTTTTAGCGCACTACACATACCGGTAATTAAGTAATAAAGATTCATACAAATGCTGTTTCCAAGGGAAGTAAAATGTCATAAATTTCTAAGCGACACGCACACACAGATTGCGTGAGGGAGACTAGCTTATTCACAGGCGATTATGCACATCTGAACTGAAGGTGCAGTTTTCCACTCCAATACAGATTTACGACCGTGTGTGCTCAAAGGAGAACAACCTGGATGCAGTATAGGACATCCTGGTGACCAAACAATATAACTTAAATTGCATCTGTTTGGCATTCCTGCTGAATGCAAGCGCATTTCATAGATGTAACTTATGTAGCGCCAGAGTCGGGACATTTCATCATCAGCATTATCATCATTTTTATCAGATTTGTACGCCAGCCATTTGTCGGCGATGGGTACGAATAAGTTATCTCCATAGTTCTCGGTCATGTGTCAAGTCTATTGCTCCTCTCAATCTAAGTATGTTATCATCTAGTCCTGTCTTTATGCGTTGTCTATCCAGCGTAGTCTTGGTCTGCTCTCTTCTCTTTTCATTCGAATCTTGTATGCAGAGCATATTCTGTGGGATTCTGTCAACTGATATTTTCTCAACATGTCCGAACCATCGTTGCCCTACATTCCTTTAGTAATTATAATCGTTTGTTTCAACCAAGAAGAACATTGATGTAGCGGTCACTCTCTACAAGTTGCCATGCATGTCATGTCTGTTTACTAGAATTCTGATATATCCGTATTTATTCATCATAATTATTTTTCTATACCACTTCTTAAAGTCTACTATACTACTCAGAGTCGGTCCCTAATACAGCCCAGAGGTGTGTAGCGCCTCGAGCAATTGTGAGTGAAGTGGCTTGGGTCTGAATCAAACTTGCGACTCTCCGGCAGAGATACTTCGACTAACCCACTACACCACCACCACGCCCCATGTGTGTTTTAAATGCACTCCAACCACATTTTACATTACTGTCATACAGTACATGCAATATTACACATGCATCATATGCATCTTCGTTGGAATCGCCATCCTCAGTCGATTGTAGGCCTATACACAGAGCACGAAACCCTCTCCGTCGTCAACTCAGTGCATGTTGCATATAATTGTATACATGTCTATACAATAGTTATAGCAACGACGGAGAAAGATAGAAATTGAGAAGATTTGCATTCATTTCCCTTGAGAATAGTTTACTCCTCGGCATTCTTTAATTCGTGACTTTATCATCAGCGTCCCTTTCTTCCTTTCTGTCTGCCTATCTGTCTCTCTGTTTGTCTGTTTGATTCTTTCTGTCTCTCTGTCTCTGTCTCTGTCTGTGTCAGTGTCTGTGTCTGTGTCTCTGTCTGTCTGTGTCAGTTTCAGTGTCTGTCTCTGTCTCTGTCTCTGTCTGTCTGTCTGTCTGTCTCTCTCTCTATGTATATATATGTGTGTATGTGTGTGTGACTGTGTTACATGTATTGTACAGTGTACTGTATACCCTCATGCACTCCAGCTATGATGTGCAATTGTGCCTCTATGTCGTTTGTTGACTCATTGATTCTTTCTGCCCAACTGTTACTGAGGCTGTTCGTTTCATGTCAAGCTGTTCATCTGTCGTCTGCCAATAGATGTCGCTTCGTTCATTTCTCTGCATAAATATCTCCACCATAATAGCATTACAGCCTATACTGATAAAAAATAATGGCATATCCTGTAGCAGATTAACACGACCATGCAGTGTAGGCAACTGATTGAGTGGTCATGCTGTCTATTTCTAGCCATGTCCGTCTCCATGTGTCTGATTGTTTGTCCGGGTTTGTGTGACTGTTTGTCTGTATGTGTCTGTCTGTTGTATCGGTCTGTCTGTCTGTCTGCCTGTGTTTACTGGTCAATCTCCCTTCAGATATGTCTCCGTCTCATGATTCATTTCGCTGGAAAGTTGAATGACAGTAATCGTAACGCAGACTATGATCGACTCTCTCTCTCTGGAGAGAAAACTTCCCAGAAAAATCAAAATAACATTTGGCAAATAATCAGCTTTGTTGTTTACCCATCAATCCATCCATCCATCCATTTACCCATCCATCCATTTACCCATCCATCCATCCATACAATCCATCCATACATCCATCCATACATCCATTCATCCATCCATCCATTTATCCAACAATAAGATGATTCAACATTATGGCTATATCGGTCCTGATCATTTCATAGAACTTATAATTATTAATTTGACGTTGTTAATATTAATAAACAAATACTGACTGATCTTAATGAATGAATTGACAACGAATGATCACTGTATAAA
>JAQFXW010003018.1:0-12350 GCA_034693945.1 Dendrobaena attemsi
TCACAGCCTGTGCTGAATCGACTCAAATGCTAATCAGACACGCATCACTGCTGTCAAAGACCATTGAGACTGCAAGAACCATTGTAGCATTATTTGCCCTGTTATGCCTATCAATACAGGACTCTGGAGAACGAGATATACCCAAGGCATACCCAACTTATGATGAGGTATCTTGTTCCTAACATTCAACGTGTTAAACAACAATGGTATTTTATCATGCAGTTGTACACAAAATGTGCAATTGTAAATAAAATTTGTGCAATTGTTTGAGCAGTTCGAAAATAGCAGAAATGGACAAAATGGACTTCATTTGGCTTCAAATTATCAACATTTCTTTGGCCTCCTGGGACTTCGCCCAAGAACCACTTAATTAAGAGGATGTGCAGCACTAGCGGAAAACCTTTGGGGAATTGGGGTCGTTTTAGCCCTCGTAATGGTTGGAAGTAGGCCAAAATAAATTCCCAAAGTGCACTGCATTTGGCATCAGATTATCATATTTTCGCCCGCTCCAGACCCGCTAGGTCAATATCTTTAAGAGGACGTGCAGCACTAGTGGAAGACCTTTGGGGTTATTTGTGACCCCAGTAATAGTTGGAGGGTCAAAGTCGTCATTGGCAAATTGGAAGTAGGCTTAAATAACGTCCCAAAATGCGTTATATTTGGTATCAAATGACCAAAATTTCCCCGGCTTCTGGGGCTCTGCTCCAGACTCCGCTAGGTCGATGTCTCTTACATTTTAACAGAATATGCAACAGTATAATGAAATACCTTTGGGGTCGTTTGTGACCCCAGTTATAATCAGAGGATCAAAATATCATTGACAATTTGGACGTAAATAAGAGCCAACAATTATTCCCTTCGGCAACAAATTTTCTAAATTTCGTCGGTTTCTGGTGCGGAGTCCCAGACCCCGCTGGACAAAATGATACAGATCAAATGGTACGGACAAATTGGTATGGATAAAATGGTATGGATAAAATGGTATGGATAAAATGGTACAGACAAACTGATACGGACAAAACGGTATTGATAAAATTGTAAGTTTAATAGTACTTAGTATAACTTAGTTATTATTGAGTCAAGAAAATATTGAGCATGTTCAGTTAATCAATAAATCAATCAACTTTTATTTATTTAAGCCATCTTAACCTCCTTGACCTTACATTTCTACCCGGAAATCTTGCTAAAATCGTTAGAATTATCATACATGCAGCCAACAAAAACATTATTACCTGAGGTAACAAAGAAGCAACAAATGAAATTCGAGAAAGGATTTTGGCTAAACAGTAGTAAAAATTTGTTCATGGGCCATGGAGCCACTATTTTAGCCTACCAGAATTAGACATACCAGAATTGCTCATCAATCTGCCACATTAATTGATGATAATTTATATTTAAATATGCATGGTCAAACATAGGAGATTCAACTATCGTTGCTTTGAAAATCTCAGGCTATTTACCTTATACTAAGCCCGTTTTGATTTTGAAATGCCTAAATGTAAGAATGCAGCAGAGTGGTGGCCTTAGTTTTCTGAACAAGGGACTACGGGCACGGAGTGCCAAGGTATACGTGATGGAGGGGCAATTGACTGAGAGACTGGTAAGAAAACCTGAGAAAAACCGTCTTGAGTCATTTTTGTTTCTCGAGACCAGCTTCTTCCAGTAAGCTGCCTTCTTCTGATGATAGAAACGATGGAGTTCACGTAACTGGGCGCAGTGGACGATCTTTAGTGGCTTTTACCATTTTGTCCATATCATTATATCCGCTACCATTTTGTCCATTCACCATTCAAGTGCATACAGCGGAGCATTGGCTGTGTTAGAAGTGCGGTAGACTGCATGCAGTTCAACGTTCTCATGACCTTAAGTCGAAACCGAATCGCCTCATCATAAACCAAGCGCGTTTCTAATTAACAAAAGGGTTACGTACGGTGGTTTCTAACTTCCCCCATCTTCAGTTGCTAACTATCCAGCAGAACTAACCCGGCCAAAATATTATGTTCAATAATAAGTTTAAAACCGTCCTTTTGACGTGAATGCAGTTGGGAGCATCTCTTGAGCAATTTTCCTTGAAGACAAATTCTTGAACGAATGAATAAAACTAGGGGATAGGTCATATTAAAAAATATGGCCACAGCGGACTGCCTACAGGGGTTAGGCGCTGGTCTGGCGCTGCTTTGAGGGTCTAGCTCCTATCTATCTGCAGGAATTCTGTCGAACTACCTTTGGGGTACTGCGTCAATTCACCACCCGTTCTGCAAACCAAGCGGAACTTCTAGTTCCCCACTCTAGGACTGTTATTAGGCAGCAGCGGTCTTTTTCGGTTGTTGGTCCTACGACTTGGAACAGCCCGTCTGTCGCACTCCGTCTGGTTCCAAGGAGCCATCACACAACGTTTTTCCATCGCCTTAAAATTGTCTTTAGTCAAGGTTGGGCCGGGAGCCCTTCTGAGTAGATTGTCTTTAAGCAACGCTATATAAATCCTCTGTAATGGGGTGGGTCCGGAGCTTAGTGGAGAGAGCGGTTGGTCGATAAGCTGAGCAGTGTCAGATCTGGCGGCATAGGTTCAAATCCTACTCGGGGCAGTAATTTATTTTAAGTTTCTGTTAGCTGCTGGTAGCGCTTTTCTGTTGTGTGATTGTCTCGTGTCAGTTGGAAAATAAGATCGCCCACCCCACTCCTGGTTTGGCCGTACCAGAAGCGTTCCAGCACTTAGACTAGGAGCGTTCTGGCACTTAGGCCATTAGTATAAGCTGGGACTATTATTCCGTAATAATAGTCCCAGGTATAAGGCTAACCAACCCGCTGAAAATGCCGACCTGCGTGTCGTGCTATGCGGACCGCATTTCGTATTATAACCTGTCTGTAATCATTTTGCAGTCTGTTAATGTTAATTTAATAAACGAATATAAAAATTATGTTTGTTCGAGTCCCGAAACTGGCTTATTTTAGAATTAAATATAGATATCGAGCCAGCACAATCATGACGTTAACAGCTATCGGCTATAAACAGTATACTGTCGCTAAACTGTTTCAGTATTGCGTGGCAGCCATAGGTTAAATTCGACTTCTGTAGGCCTACACGCGGAGTTGAATTCTAATCAATGGCGGCGCCAGGATTTCAGGTTTGGAGGGGCAAATCCCTGGGAGTTCGGGAAAGTGTTTGAATGTTCCAAACGTCTGTGGGTGCGTTTTTATACACATATTTATTTATTCATATATTAATAACTTTCTATACCACCAAGTCAAGTCCACTACTAATCAGAGGCGGTCCTGACTACAGTTCGGAGGTGTGTCGGAGTATACACGTTGAAGCGCATCGAGCATGATAGGCCTACACGTCTGAGGCATTGCATGAATTAATTTCCTATAGGGAGTAGACCAACGATTACCACCAGGCTCCAGCAGAGTTCGGTCAACGGTCTATAAGCTTATAAGGCCTAATTATTGTAGGCTAATCTCTGTTTCTTTTTTATAAACATTGGTTCAATTGCTTCTATTGTAATGGAATTAACTGCTATCAATAATCTTGCTTTTTCAGTTTGAGTCTTTTAGAGATCTCAATATTATTGAATTTATTCGAATTGAAGTTTCTATTCAGGCCATCTGAAAATGGAAAATCTTAAAACCAAAAACGATATAAAAACCAAACAAACCTATTAACACCAAAACATTTGGATTTGTTCACTTCTGGCTATATCTCACTCAGAAAATGCCAACATTTTAAGTGCTGAATGTCTGGACGGCAGTGGACACTTCCACAGGCATCATGATGGGAATGACAAATCAGTTGCTATGCTCATTATCACAATAGGTTATAACAGTTGGTTCTTTCACTTGAAGATATGATAGCAGCAACACAGACTGAAAATCATAAAGATTTAATTTTTATTATACCTTTAATCTGGGACTATTATTACGTAATAATAGTCCCAGCTTTAATTTTTGCAAATTTTATATAAAAGGTACTTTGGTTAAAAAAATTCCAAGGGGGCCATCCATTAATTATGCCAACAATATAGGAGGGGAGGGGTTTGGACAAAGTTGACAGTTGTTTACGGAGGGAGGGGTTCAATGAAAGTTGACATCAACAATCAACAAAATTAATAATGTTATTTTTTCAATTAAGTACAAAAAGATTTGTGCTTCACAAGCTGTTAACTGAAAATATTAAGTATATTATTATAATTTTATTGAAAAATTCTTAAATAAAATTACTCCGGTAAAAATTCAGTATATACATTTAAAATCTGGTTGAGTTAGTCAAAAATTAAATAAGGCCTCTTTTACAGCAATTTTTCACACATTCACCATTAACTTTTGAGTTGAGAGTAATATATAAATGTTTGTTATCTGGGAGGGGAAAGCAATTGTTGACATAATTTTAGGAGGTCTGTGAATGTTTGACAGTTGTTGACATGGGAAGGGTTGGGGGGGGTCAAAAATGGCCAAACATTTGTTGACATAATAAATGGACGACCCCAAGTGTACAAATTTCAAATCTCAAACTCATAAAAAAATGAACAGAATCACTTTACGTTTTTTACTTACATTGGTTCAATTGCTTAAAACCGAGAATCAGAACTTTAATTGTAATAAAATTAACCGCTGTCAATAATCTTATGTTTCTCAGTTTCTCTTTACACTTATTTTGTTCACTTTCATTTTGACGGTTAGCAGTGATGAGGTGTGTGCCGTGTGTCATTGATTCTTATTAGTAAATGAATGTATATTTTCAGCAACTTCAAATCATCAAAGCAAATCAAACTTTAACATAACAGTTCTAGACACACAAACTCATTGTTCTTGTCAGCAGTAATTAACCTTTGCATTGAACAATCAAATGAAAGCATGACAAACCATCCTTAGAACCTCTCATTGGTCAAACATGGTGTCACGACAAATGGTTCACAGGTTCATGACAAATCGTACACGGACAATTGGCTCACGACAAATGGTTCACACTTATATCCAGCTTCCAATCATAGTTAGATTTTCATCTTTAATCCCACTTCGAGTTAAATTCAGATTTTTTCATCGTATTTCCAGTTTCCAGTTGTAGTTGTTTCATCAAATTTCATCCCACTTAGAGTTTAATTTAGATTTTCATCGTAGATCTTCAATTCTTCATACACATGTGTCGTTATCGTCATCCAACTTCGAGTTTACGTTAGATTTTCATCGTGCATCCAGCTTCCAGTGATAGATATGTTTCCTATCATTCATCACACTTCGAGTTTAATTTAAATGTTCATCGTATATTTACTTAGTATACGATACAACATAGCGAACCAAATGTCTGTGGACGATTTGTCCGTGAGCCAATTGTCGTGAACCATTTCATTTTTCTGTGAACCATTTGTCGTGGAACCGTCGACCACACTGCATTTGTGACCACGTTATGCAAAGTTCATTATTATTATCAAATTGTCACTCATGAGGCAAAGCTCTTCAGCACTGACCCAACTAAAGACATACAGTTAGGTCAGAAAACAACCATCCAATATTAAGGTCAATTCCAAAAGCAATTTTCATGCAAATAACCTTCTCAAAGATACATTTCAATACAGTTCTTGTAATATAGCTAGTATACTAAATAGTTCCATTCAACCTTAATAACATAAAGCTGGGGAATTTAAAGCCTAACTTCAAAAGCTAAAGTATGAATCAACATCACTGTTGACTGGGATTGATATGGAAAATAATAGAAATGCATCTCAACAGAATTCAACAAAATAAAACAGATCTGGTGATAGCATGATTCAGCATAAATAGGAATACTATGAAATAGAACAACTACAACACACGTTGTATCTTTCTCAGATATCATTTGCTTGCTTTGGGGTTTAACAGCTGAATTAGATGAGTCTCGACTTGTAGTACATATGAGGTCCTACAGCCATGGAAGAATGAAACTGAACAGCAATCTTGCAATACCTAATGTCTTTGAAAGCACAGTTGGTGTTTCTCTGTAGATTTTGACGAATGACCGCTACAACAGATACACATTCCAATTTACAAACCACATTTTTCATAAACTGTACAATCAACCAATGAAAGAATAATTAGTACAAGCATACAGAATTCAAATAAGAATGCTCTTCGCTTTCGAACATCCACATTTGGAAGAATTTTATCGTGTGCCCTGGGTCGTAAGCTCCCCCAGACCCCCTAGTCATTATGGGCCATGTTCAAAGCTTAACTCGACTTAGGCCCCCTTAATAAAATTCCTAGTTACGTCGCTGAAGGCATAGTAACATAAGTATCAGTTTGACGACCCGTATGATAAAAAAAATTAATTAAATTTACATTCCTCCTTCATCCGGCTTCGGGTTGTAGAAGTTCCAGTTCAGTAAAGAACTAATGGGGTATATTGTAAAACTCTGACCAAAGGTTTGTTACCTGGAACCTAAGGGAAGAGTTCCAGCCAGAGTCAATTAGGGCATATATCCTGCATGTTTATTATTTTTATATATATATAGGCTTATAGGTTTATAAAATGAAAATCTTACCAGGGCCACTGCTATATACCTGGTTTACCACCGGGATCTGCTACATACTTGATGCTCTATCTTGCCGCGATCTGCTAAATTCCCTAGAACAATACACGATCGAGTCGTTGGTAATGTTAACGCGACACCAATGACAGCTTTTTGCGGTGTCTGTGTTGGCAACTTGACAATATGCATTTCAATATGAACAGGATAGACTCGTATGCCAATCTTAATCCTACGCTTCTCGTGATAATTGTAAATGATAATCAAAAGAATCGAGTTTTTCTCTGAAAATTATGTCGAAATCATGTTGCAATAATCATTATAATCAAATAAATACTCAAAAGTCCTTTGCAAATATGCGCAAAATCCAGGGGGCGCACATGCACCCCTGCGGACGCCCATGGTTTGTTTCTTCACGGACAATGGATATAGCCTTACCTACAAAGTCAGTTGAATATAAAGCTGCAACGTTTTATCCCTATCAAATCAAATCATCAAAATCACTTTATTGACACAACATAACTGTGGTCATTTAGTATTTCTGTAGTGTAAATAGGAAGGCCTATAAGGGACCGTGGTCCCGCAAGGGAGGGCCACGTAAGCAAATAAACATTTTAGATGGCAATACAGAGAAGACACCATTATAACATCACTAGCTGTATAACTCGTAAAAAATTACGAGCTATTTTAATTAATTTTATATTATATTTAATGCGACTTATAATGCCACCTAGTGAATACAATTTCAAAGAACATACTTACTTACTTACTCGAAACATGATCTATATCATAATATAGAAAGATACTTACCCTATCTTGTGCAACTGACCCTATCCCGTACAACTGACTTCTTTTGTTTGCTTGCGATAGAAACAATAATATTGTGTTCGGAGTTGGGGTTCGAGTTAAAAAGTCAAAATGGAAAAAACAGAAAATAAGACTAACCAACCCCTCTAGTCTTCTACTGGGTATATTTAATATGACTAATAGTGCCAAATAGAGAATACAATTTCAATTGCGCTTGCCCAATGATGTGTATTATTGGTGTTCTTCAAAAGGGATCCTGCTCCGGGAGACTCGCCCAATGGTGGGTGCTGGCGAAAAATTATTCAAGCTCCGACAGCATTATCGTCAGGTTACATTGATCGATTAGTGGTTACATTTTAGACGAATTATGTAGATTGATTCTGTGCTATGTTATCTTATCTAAACAGACATCCTATATCATAGTATGTTATGTTATCTTAACAATTTAGTTAACAGTGAAATCCTACTATGCAATATTTTGGCCAGCCACCGTCTGCACATTTTGATCAAGGAATCCAGATGTCTGTAGGCTATGTAGCTGTCTGCAGGCTATATAGCTGTCTGCTTCTACATATCTGTCTGACTGTCTCTTCTACCCATCATCAGCACCAGGCCTAAGCCTGGAGAATACTTAACACCACATCAAAGAGACTCCTGATAGAAGCATACAGGCGACATTGCATTAACTTCCGAGGACATTACTTAGCTGTCATCAAATGTAGGATCTTGGCTACACTCAGAAACCTTACAACATGCATGTAGTGTAGCCTTAATTGTAAAATATACTAGCTATAGTTTCAAGCTGATGCCATATACGCAAATACCATTTTGTTCAAAATATGTATGCTAAAATGCACCTACAGCCATCTGGAATCTCAACATATTTCCGGGGTCAAACCCCCGGAACTTTAGCCCCCAAACCTGAACCTCCTGCAGCCACTGGCTGCAATTATCAATTAATGGGTCCTATAGATATAAGCTGGTGTGCTTTGGGCACCTGCAAATGTTCATGCCAGTTTCAGAGTTGTTTGGGTAGCCAACAGATGACCCCAAGACAATTATGAGCGTGCTTGAACTTACCCATCCTCCGGCTCCTGCAATCCAGAGATGCAGTCTTTTTGCCAAGTAGAATCCAATGAATTCCCCGTAAAATTTCACAAACTCTTCATCAACCTCGGAAGCATGAGAATATTTAACAAACTGACCCCAGAAGGCAAACCAACAGATGATTCTACCCCAATTGACATTCATATCATCCTGAAATAAGACATCCGCAATTAAGTCAACCGTACGATATCCGTTAATCTCCAGCATGTCTAAGCCATCTAAACTTTCTTTGAGGATGTCTGCATGTTCGACTGTCAAACGTTTTACCACTTGCCTCATTGTCGTAACGTATTCAACCATAGAATCATCACATCTCCTGATGTCTTCCTTTAAGGGCACTTCTGAAAAGCTGAGTGTGACTTCAAGGCCAAGACGACATGCCACTTCCTCGATGATGCTAAAATTCTTGCGTGGTTTTCTAATAAACTCCTTTATACACTTATTGACGAATCGCTTCGAATTGGGGGCATCAACCATGTCCCACTCTGTAACAGCATGGGGTAACTTCAGAGACTCCTCAAATGTGTGATTCTTCGGATACAAAGACTGCTCGAGTTTCAACTCCATATTTGACAGTCGGCTGCGTGTTTCAGCCGACAACTGTTCTACTAGCATCATAACTTTTTTAGTGCTGTTTGACTCAGCCGAATCGACCAAGTCCTCATCATTTACTTCGGAGGGATTTGTGTTCTCTATGGCACTTGCAATCCACGAGTATCCTCGTATCTTAAGTACCTCACAGAAGGAAAGTAGTAAGCCAGGCTCAAGTTTACTTTCTAGAATTGCAATCAACTTTCTGATCTGAGCACTATAACAATTTGGCTGCACATTTTTTATTTCCTGCAACTCATCAGCTGAGAGGATATTCCTTTGATATAAATCATCCTGTATTGCATAGAAGAGCACATTTTCAACCAAGATGCAATGATTTTTCTTCAGCCGTTTTCGATCGTCCGAATCCATTCAGTTAAATATATATAACGAATCTCGACTAAGGACAACAAAAGTAAAAGTTAATATGGAGTACAAGTAAAAGTAGAAATTATTTAACTGGTGTGTTATATATTCGTTTAATGAGAACATGGTTGACAGACCGCAACCAATTACAAGTACAAGTTTATACGAAATACGGCCTGCTTAGCTCGACACGCAGGTCGGCCGAATAGCAGGTTCGTGCCTAACACTAATTGCCTAAGTGCTGGAGCACTCCTGGTACGGCCAAACCAGGAGTGGGAGGGGCGATCTTTATTTTTTCAACAGGCCCGGGACAAACCTCACAACAGAAAGCGACTTAGGCAGCTGACAGAAACTGAAATAAATTTTGAACCCACGACTTTCGACTCTGACAACCCAGCTAATCCACCAGCGCTCTCACCACTGAGCTATGGACCACCCCGCAAAAAAGTCTGGGATTGGCAGTTGAGCAAGCTGTTCTGAGATGTAAGGGTGCCTAACTGTATCAAAACCACATGAAAAGTCTATTGAGATAAGACATAGGCCTACATAGGGCTCATCAAGTAACATGTCCATTGTCCAAGAGTCTATGAGAATTAGAATCAGCCTTTAGAATTAGTGGGGCGCGGTAGTGTAGTGGTTAAGGTCGGTGCCTTGAAACCGAAAGTTTCCAGGTTCAAATCCCACCCACCACGTAAGGACCTTTAGCAAGTCCTTCACCTACAATTGCTGAAGCGCTTCGGCGTGTAAACTCCGACACACCTTCGGGTAGTCGGGACCACCTCTGAATAGTAGTGACTGTAAGGGGCGGTATAGAAATACACACATACATATACAAATACACACATACAATATAATTATGGGCTATCTCAATGGGGGTTTACATCAGTGGGGTCATCTAAACGCCCAAAGGGTGGCCCGAATCTAATTAATTCCAGATTATTTTAGAAGCGACATGTATTTTACACGTATAGAAGCACGCTGAGTGAGGTGGTGTTGTGAGACTAAACAGGTTTAAGCTGCAGGGCAAACACGTGGGCCTATAGAAAGAATAAAATAAGCTTGTATAGTAGACTAAGTACAGGCAATGTAACTACGATGTTTTGTCAACGATGATGATGATGATGATGATGATGATGATGATGATGATGATGATGTAGATGATGCAATAGTTTACGATGTGATGCGAAGAACATTTTTATAATGCAATGTGCAAATGTGATGGCGACTTTATTTGGTCCCGTATACTATAGCTATACGTCTATAATTTACTCTCCTGCAGGGTTACATGTTTTCTTCTTGTGAGAAACACCCTTTAGTGACACGCCAGCCAATGACGGGGTAGGTGGATCGAGGGTATATGTTAATTATCAAGGGAAATATAGGGGGTATATGCATTGCCCGATGGGTAAGAATGGTATCAAGAGCGAAGAGAAGAAGAGCTAACAAAGTAGCCATTACAACCAGGACCCTTGCGATGCTATACACAGACCTAAGAGTACAATAGAGCCGCACAGACCGCAGTAGGTTATACAAAAGACCGACACGCGACCGCTTATGCCGCCGCCGCAGTGGCCTGGACCATAACTATACACTGCAGAGGGCGCTGCATGGGGAGGGCCTCCGCAAGTGGGGCCATGCTTCGTTGCCCATGTATAATGGGAGGGGTCGGAGGTTATGGGAAAAGCGCGCCAGTTTCTTTAGCGCTTTGGCGGACGATGTAACTCTCTCACGTTGAAAGTCGTGCGAATGTTTGCAAATAGACCTTCTTCGTCTGTCTTCGTCTGTGTCTCTCTGTCTCAGGGAAGCATGGAAAGCAGAGACGACTGGCCATTCATCTCAGTCCACTTCTGCTCACAATCCCACGCTACCTGTGCTCAGCAATTTCAATTCTCTATTTATCTTTGCCTCTTAGGCGATCGGAAGATTAATGTCTAGCAACTGCAGACATTCGTGACTTTTAGTGTGGTCTCAGCACATGACAGGGATCTGAAACACTTCTCCAACTACAGTATTATGCGGTTTCACTGTAATGGTTGGTCACCCCTTCAATTGCTTCCAGGGGAGACAGCTCCAGCCCGTTAAACGACCCGTTGCCAGCAGAGTCGGTTGGTGCCAATCTCAAGTGTGGATGAAGAGGGAGGGCGACGCTCTGATCATCCTTCCTCAAGAGCAACTAATCATCAAGAGAAGTGACTCCGCCTGCAGAGCCATTTGACTCTCCAGTATTGGCCAGAAGTATATACTATACAATGTATACATTGTATAGTCCTACATTTATGCATCCATTGGATAATAGATAGACGCCTATATCCACTGCAGAGGTGGTGGATCTCCGAACATGAAAAACAATGACATTTGAGCTTACAGTACACGCTATAGTAGATCCAATGTTTGCTATCTCGGATAAGTATAACACACTCGAAACCAGATCCTATTGGTCGCTTATAATTGTAACAGATATTTCCAGCAACACATTGGTCTTCGTTTAAGCTGTTGCATCTCATACTCATAAGCTTATTAGAGCAGGTATATAACGGATCTGAAATCCGAGATATTCTGGATCTCAGATATGTCGGTGTCCGGCTGCATGTATCAAAAATAGCTGTTAACAGACACGACCCTAATAGCGAGCCACACTAGTGTCTGAGTTTCGCGAACATTAATTTATTATTGCTATTTGAATGTTTGAATAGTTTTCCCAGAGGGTTGGGTTTGATTGCGTGCTGTGCCTCTGTCTTCTTCGTGTGGCCTCTGCTTCAAACGAATCTATGAATGAATACATCAGTTCTATTATACCTGATCATATATTATTTTAGTGGACGCATCGTGCGTAGCTTAGGCCTACAAGAGCAACGCATAATACATTCACAGGACAATCGTCGACAGCGTCGTAGTCTGATGTTTACTCCATCGTGGCACCTCTCAACCCCTACCAACATCTATTCCAAAGACATCCATCGCAGATTCATTCGCATCCTTCTT
>JAQFXW010003019.1:0-12350 GCA_034693945.1 Dendrobaena attemsi
CACGTCAACGTAAAACAAAGGCCTCGCTGCAAAGTGAACGCTGCAGCGCGCGGACGTCAAAATAGAGCCGCATAATATAATATTTACGATTAGGCCTCACTTCAAGAAGCGCAGCAATTTCAGTTTACCACCACCGAAAATGGAATGCCAGACCAAATACCGGGGTGTCAACCCCAGGTCCGCTTCAATATGCTGGCCTCCCTCGAGTCCGCATAGACCGCCTCGAGCGGATCCATCGTGCAGCTGCCCGTCTAATTGGTGGCATTGCCAAAATGAACCGCGTCTCGCATTACATGCGTGACGTACTGCACTGGCTTCCTTTCTATTCAAGTCTATTCATAGATTTATAATGCGCCTCTTTCAGTACAACCTAATCAGAGGCGCTCCCAGTGTGTTGGATGGACCCGTGATAAAAGATAACTTTTAAGACGGCGGGCAGAAACAGTAGTACTGCCAATTAAGATTGCAGAACGAGTAAATGTTTAAATTATGACATTTCATAGAGTGACTGATCAAATCAATTTCTAGCAATGCGTGCTCATAAATAATTATAAACATGGAGCAATTATTGTATTTTTCTTGAAATGTAGGTGCGGTGATTAAAGCATGGGACCTCGGAGTTGCAACAATGAAGCGTGGCGAGTTATCAGTGCTGCTCTGCAAGTCTGAGTATGCTTATGGAAAGTCTGGGTCTCCTCCAAACATTCCACCCGATGCCACGTTAGTGTTTGAGGTGGAACTGTTTGACTGGAAAGGTAGGTGCCTGGTCCTTGTTAGTTGTATAATGTAGGTAATATTGCTCCATTTACAAACCTTTTTGTGGAGGAGTTTAAAGCAATTGTTTACAAGTTTCTGGTTTATTATCCTCACTTAGATTATGAACAAACTGACTGAAGCTTGTACTAAGAGGTCATGCCCAATACACTATAACACCACTTGCAAGGTCATTGCACCTGTCTAGCTACTTTGCACTGGTGCATGATGCGTCGGGTGCATGGTTGGTTGGCGTGCTCAACTCGTAAAGCATCGTTTGACTTTTAAATGGCGAAGTGGCGTTACATAAAAGAATATTTTATCCAAAATAAACTTTCCTATCTACCTGCCCAGTACATCTTGAAAGCTATTATTGAAAACAGTAAATTTTCTTTTGCGGTTATTGTGTTGTGTGCCAGACCATGTAACTCACAGCCACGCATTTGAGTTTTCACCATCCGAGTGATGTCTCAGTTTCGTAATTAATGTTTTAAGTTGGATCTGTGAAAATATCTAGTAAGAAGTAATCAGATGCTTGAGTTGGATGTGCTATTTTGTGCATGTAGGTGAAGATGTTTCCGAGGACAAGGATGGAGGAATTTTGAAGAGCCAGATCAAGAAGGGAGAAGGCTATGCAACACCCAAAGAAGGTGCATCGTGTGAAAGTAAGCAGAAGAGATTGCTCTTAAACTCAGGCTTAGAATTTTTGGAGTTTTCCTTGTTTCAACATTGTTCATTGGAATATTTTGTAAAAAAAATGAAGACTAGGTTTATCATCTCCAATTATAAAGCAATGTACTTCCACTTTACTTGAATGCAGTTCTTGATTGATGCATTGCATGGTGTTGCACTATTTTGTGCTGTGGAATTATTTTAAAAAGATCATTATATGCTCCAACGACAAAATGTTTTGCAAAATCTACTTGATGGCATTTAATTGCTATATTTACAACAGGCCTTGATGTATAGTGTTGACTGTTGAAGCAATATGATTGCTCTGTTCTGTGACTTCTGTCTGTCAAATCTAGATAAATTCAGTTTGTTTGTGTATTAAGTTATTGATAGTGTTATAAGATGCTTCTGATATATATATATATATATATATTTATATATAAATCGCATATGTGATTTGGAGATCCAGTTGAATCAGAAGATGAGCTTTAAGAAATTCTGATTCGACTCTTTTAGACAGGGATTTCCTATTTTCGCTGTAGTTCACATCATCGGTCGGCACGAAGGACGAACATTTGATGATCGTGACGTATCATTTGTGCTGGGTGAAGGATTGGAGGTTGGAATCGTAGATGGAGTGGAGCAAGGTTTAAAGAAGATGAAGAAAGGAGAGCATTCCCGTCTATCTGTCAAATCTAAATATGCTTACCATGCTCAAGGTTCTGTTGAGCACAACATACCTCCTAATGCTGATCTCGAATATGATGTTGAGCTGAAGAAGTTTGAAAAAGTAAGAATTTTATCTCTGTCCGTATCAAACTGCCTACATTGACATTAGTTTATTCCTTGAAGTTGAGTTTTTTGCATGAAATAATTATGGTTGATTGGTTGTGTGTGTCTTTGTGAGAGAGTAGCATTATTTAGTTTATTTGCACGCAGTATGTTTTCACTTTTGTTCATCATTAAATTTTACCAGTAAGACTAAAAAACTATCTGTGTTTAATCCGAGCTTTAATCTGGAGATTCCACAGCCTTCAGATGTGTTTTAAAAAAATTTGTGTTAATGTGGTATAGTTATATTTCATACATATGTAATACAACGTATTATAAGCCACCTAATACGAACCCTTCAAAATGCTCAATCATGACTTGAAGAACATGGCCAGATTATTCAATTTGACAGGAGTAAAGCTGATATACTTACTACGTGAAAACAAGTATTCTAAATTCTGTACATATTTTTTAAGGCAAAGGAATCCTGGGAAATGGAAGCAAGTGAGAAATTGGAACAGGCGGAGATAAGCAAAAATAAGGGAACAGAATTCTTCAAGGTAACAATGCCTATTATTTTTTTTCATCTAACTTTTACCCCAAATACATTATGATGTATGTACTAGTATCTGTCTCCATTTGTATTTGGTTGCTGTATGAGTTAAACCAATATACATTATGACAACTGTTAGCACATCTAGTAGGCTGCATTCTAGTGCCATGGACATGCGGTTTGGTGATATCCTTTTAGCAGTAGCAATAACAACTCAGTCTTTGTGGAAGCATGTGGGAATGTGAATAAACACTTTTCAACAGTGGTTGACCTGAATAAGTAGCCCCTGACCTCTGTGTGCACATCTAAAGCTGACTGTGCTGACTGATTGTGTATTGAAATTGACAAATGGTATTGTGTTGTGGCTACCGAAAAATTGTTGATGACTGTACAAAAAATATGCCCTATCATTAAGTTCCGTGTCTGTGACGTTGTACTTTGCATTATGTCATGGATTACTTTCAAATTGCTGACCGATGTCATGCCTATCCAAAAATATTTCAGTGCAAAACAGTGTTATGACATGTTCATAAATATATGGAATTCAATAATCTGTTCAGGCAAACAAGTTCAGCATAGCCATCAGATACTACAAGAGAATCCTTGACTATCTGAAGAGTGAAGATTCACTTCAGGGAGAGGAGGCAGATAAAAGGAAGAGCCTTTTACTTGCGGCACATTTAAATCTCGCTATGTGCTACTTGAAGTTGAAGGAAGACTACCAGGCATGCCAGTCATGCGACGAAGCATTACAACTTGACCCCAAAAACGAGAAAGGCCTATTCCGGCGTGGCACGGTAGGAACTCCGAGTTTATTTGGATTAAAGCTCTAAGGGATTATTCCAGAGATGGGTATAGGAATAATAAGATTCTAATTAATTAACCATATTTTACCATACTCTAATTGTAAAACAATTACCCGATCGATTAGATTTGTGAGATTATGTTTAGAACGAGTTCATTAAGGAGTTTATTAATAATGAGTTCAAGACAAATTCATTAAGCAAATGTGTATAAATAATTATCAAAATCTCGTGATTTCAAATTGCTAATCGATCAGTTGCTGCTGATTCTTATCGATTAGCTACAAGATTATTCTAATTCTAACGATCAGCAATTTTCAGTATGTAATTCTAATCTATTAGCAGTTATAACTAATAGCACTCATCTCTGATTTATATGTAGTAAACATGTGATAGTATGCAAGAAAGAACCAGCTGTAAAGACTTAGAGGATGATGGAAAAAACTATTACCGACTTTCCTTAAGACTTGGCAAGATGTACAGAATCTATGCTAACGCCGGCTGTAGTTGTGTTACTGCTATGATGAAATGCTGGTGTAAATAACTTTTGCAAAGTTTTCATTTACTTAGTTGTTCTTGAGCATACTGATTGCTATTGGTGCCTTGAGCATACCAATTGCAATTTGCATGTGAAACTATAGGAAGTGGAAATGCATTATTGTTGCAGGCAAATCTGAATCTCCAGAATTTTGAAGTGGCACTTGAGGACTTCAAGGCAGTTCTAGAAATTGACCCAGAAAACAAGGCAGCTAGAAACCAGATAACACTCACCAACCAGAAAAAGAAGCAGCTGCTTGAACGCGAGAAACAGATGTACTCTGGGATGTTTAAGAAGATGGCAGCAAGTGAGCCAAAGGTAATATTTGATATTTTTGTAGTGTAGGGGTAATAGTAAGGTGTGCATTGTGTAAATGCGAGGATGGGTTCTTGCAGTGTAGCAGAATAGGTCTATGCAATCAATTTGTAGTGTATGCAGAGATCAATGATAATCAACAATAAGTTAGTGCCAATAACTTGAACCCTACAACAGTACCAGGATTGTTGGTTGATAGCTAGGCCAAGACCAGCAGAAGTGAGCCATGTGGTTATAAATATGTCCGATGAAATATATGCCTGCTTCCATGCTCATCATTTATAGTTATAATTGATTTCACAAGAGTCTACCTCTAAAAGACCTACAATGGATTATACAATTAGCAGGACTAAGCACAGTGAATAGCTTTGACTGTAAATGACAAATAAGTTGCATGGTCTTGTATAGCTTAGATAATAATCTGACAAGGTTGTGAGCTTAACAATTTGATTAATACTAAAAAAGAGTGCTCACCACATAGATCATGGTGGTATTTGTAGCTTAACATTTCTTTGAACTCGTTTCAAATGAGGCTGAACTGTGGGTGGAATGCAGTGCATTTTAAAAGTAGTTCGTTGTTATTGAAAAACTGGAAAATTACTTTACAGAAATCTGATTTGGAAGAAGCAAAAGCGGATAAAAAGGAGACTGCAACAAGGAATGAAAATGGGGATTCTGATGGCTCTCCAACAGCTGAAGCCTGAAGCGAGAAATGTGAATCCTGATGTGGATTAGCTGCCTAATATGCAAAGAAGCGTATGAAAAACAATTGACTGAATGTTTTTGGCAATTATTGAGAAATAAGCTTCTTGGTAAACAATTTCGTATGAAAATAACGAGAGCATGAGTAGTGAAGAAGTACCAAAGATTGTAATGATAGTGTGCAAATCAAAACTAGTGCAAAAACCAACAAAAACTGTTGTATGACTATTGACTACTGATTTCTCTCCATACTATCAGCTATTTCAAACCCGTTTTGTTTGGGATCGTTGCTTAATTACGTCACGCCAAAATGGCCGTTTTTTACCCACCCACTTTGTCGCACTTCATCACTTTACCCCATACCCACCGTATAATGTGACTTATTTATTGTACCTATATTATGGAAAACCATTGTGAACTCTCTATGCTCCATTAGTACCTATAGCAAAGAGTTGTAGCCTAAGATATGACACTTGATGCATCTGAATGCACACCTCTTTACCTTGGGATTTTGAAGAATCTAAATCCATTCGCAACGTGGCGCCACGATTTGTTCATTTTGCAAGTCATCAACATGGATACTATAGGTGAAATGGTAAATGCAGTGCGAGATTCTAATTATTTTATTTAGATGTTGGCGCTCTGTTATATTTTATAGACACGCTAAAACATAATTTTCATGATTATATTATTTGTAATTATTCTGCTAAAAAATAAGTTAGTTTACGACAGCTGTCATGATTTCTTGATTTTGCATCGATCTCGTTCATATCAAATCGTGAGGCCACCTTGCTAATGGATTGACAGATTGCATTTTGACCACCTCCACCAGAGCGAATGCACAGTGGAGACATGAAGTGTCATATCTTAGTCTACGACTCTACTATCTTTGCCTATAGCCAATTGTCCAACATGCGGCCCGCGGGCCAGAATCCGGCCCGCCAAGTGTCTCCATCCGGCCCACGAGCATATCTCAAGTATTATAAAATTATGGCACATTTTCAAAATTTCCGAAAAATCAGCCTGACTAACAGACAAAACTGTGGAAAATACAAATTATTAGATGAGTGGCTTATGACGTATTATTATAATTATAGGCTGAGGCGCAGCGAACTTGTTTTAAATAGAATTATTCGGGCCAGGTATTAGAGAACTCAAAACATTGACAGCAAATATCATTGCTTTAATGATTATTGGACAGTGGACTATTTTTGTCATAGTCTGAGCAAACTGTGCCTCTCATTTAGGCTACCAATAGAAAGTCAATTTGCAAAGAGCACAATATAAGCGGCATCACTCAATCGACAAAAGTTAGGGCGCTGAAACACGGCATCATGGAGCAGCAGTCTTTTTTAGAGCAGCCAACTAAAGCTCTGTGTATGCAACTATAGGGCCAGCTGGCAGTTTCCATTACCCAGTTTTTCTTAGAGGTTCTGTGTAAAAGAGGAAAGCAAATGTCAGACCTCTCACTGCAATATGGGTTACATAACTAAATCAGACCTCTCACTAAATCTGAGCAAGGCACTGCAGAAGCTACAATAGGCCTACCCGAATTTAGCACATTAGGTCTACAGTATAATTGGTTTTCTAACTAACCTTAAATTTGTCATGTTGGCCCTCGGGCCAAAAAGGTTGGACAAGCCTGGCCTATAGGTTCCTTGAACATGTTGATTGTCCAGAATACTCGTTTTCATGCGTTTTCACAAATTTTAAATTTCAACTTTTAATTGTAGGCCCCCTAAACTAATGCTCAAATAGATAGTTGCTTTAAAAAATTCAATGAGGTGAACTGTTGCAGTAGATTGAGTAGAATAACCAGTCATATTAACTGTAGTGCATGTATAGGACTATACTATGGTCTTATTCAATGATAATTTAAAATTCATTAAAACAATTTTACGTCGCGTTCAGCTGCACCCACCCCCGTAAAGTTTCGTATGTTCCCAAGGACCCTGCCACCCACCCTCGAGCGCGACGTAATTATGCAATGACCCCTTTTGAAATAAAGCATTGAAACACTTTTGAAACATGGTTATTCCAAGCTAAGATGATGAACCATTTCCACAAACTAGATGACACATAAGAATTGTCTTATGAACATATTAGAAAAGATACCAGCTGTCTGTACATCTAGTACAATCACTGATTGATCAGTCTTGGAGCATGTTCCGACCAGCGTTCCAAACTTCTAAAGCTGGAATGAAACACCGTTGCATGGTTGATTTCACAGTCCATTACACACTAAGAAATCTCTAGCTGCGCCCACCACCACCTCCCTGTCCTCCACTTGGATCCACATTCTGGATGAGCATCATGAATATGACCAGTGGCACGAGATACATCCACTACAAACAATAAAGACATCTGATTATACAGGCCAACAAAATAAGACTAAAATTCAACATAATTTATTAGGATGGCATTTGCAGTATTTGGATTGACCCTTGGTTTGGTCTTAAGAACTTTTTCGATTCCTATGCAGCCAAACGACCTACAAATGCTATCTTATGTCGTATGCTAAAGACTTTCCACTAACTCTTCTCGTTGAAGACCATTCTGTTTCCTGTGAATGAGGGAATTTAAAAACAATCGAATCTTCTAATATGGAGAACTGTATGAACTTTAAAGAATGTCTCAAACATTTTATACTTACATATTTGGCAAAGAATGACCTATTGTCTACTTGTTGGCCTTTGGCTTGCTGTTTCTCCATGTCCATCTTCTGAATGTATGCTTGCGTTTCTGGCCTAAAATACACATTTCCAGAGTTCTATAATAGGAGTACTAGTATTTGGCATACTCTTTCTAACACATTTACTTAAAGGGGAAAGAACATCTTCAGTTGTGGCAAGCCCTTCCTTCCCATTGGCTAGACCTTCACAGCTTATAAATATATTATGGATAGGGGCTGTCCATTTAGTACGTACACATGGGGGGGGGGGGGGTAATCGAAATGCATGTTCTGCGTATGCTCGTGTATGCTCAGTTGTCAGGGGTGTCATGGCTCTGCACAATGTGGTATGACACGTTCCCAAATCTGCTGCAGGCCCACACACCAAGATTACTGAGGGGGAGATCTGGGCCACACTGTCTGGCTGACTCATCCTTCAAATTGGCCTAGAACTGCTGGACAGCTCAGATTTCATCAGCTACGGTCGTTACTGGGCCGGCAGTCTTGTTGTCAAGACCTGAAACCTCAAGACCAAGACTTTTATTCTCAAGGCCAAGACTTTTAGTCTCAGGACCAAGACTTTGAACCTCAAGACCAAGACTTTTAATCTCCAGACCATTCAAGACTTTTGAAATCACTCGTAAATACACATCTTTTCCCCCTTTTCTTTGTCATTTTGTCCACGTCTCACTGCCATAAATTACTGTTGGTATAATCAAGGCCCTCACCAATCTTTTTTTCGTGTCTATGCTCACGTGTTTGTCCTTCCATATTATTTCCAAACCATTCATTGCAGCTTTTCCTGTCGCACCCTTCGATTTATTTCCATATCGTGCTTTCCCTCCCTCTCTACTACTGATCCCAAGAGCGTAAAGCTTGTTACCGTCTCTATTTCCGCTCCATCTATCTCAAAACTGTCCTCAGCTGTTGTCATGATCCTTGTCTTCTTTATATTGAAGCTACAAGTCACTAATGAATTATTTATAGTGACCTGAATAACAAGTAAGTAGGCTAAGTATTCATGTATTGCTGTTTTCATTGACTTTTCAAAAAGTCTTGGTCTTAAAATATCAAGACCCAAAACTTTTGGCTTCAAGACCAAGTCTTTTGGTCTCAAGACCTTTTGCCTCAAGACCAAGACTTCTTGTCTCAAGACAAAGACTTTTTAAAATGAACTCAAGTTCAAGACTTCAAGACCGAGGACAACAAGACTGTGGGCCAATAGTAGCTATGCCCTCTGCCAAAGTCGGAATTTATGAAGCCCGAGTACGCGCTAGATTAGCTATTCCGGTTGTAAATGTTGCGCGTATGCTGTATGATGCTGGGATTTCCGTAGCGTCAATAACGCCTAGTCATGATTTAAGTGGTTATGGTCATAGCGCATGCACAAATGTGTTAGCACTCAGTGTTTTTAGTGCAATAATAATAGCTCACTTCCATTGCACGTCATTCCATTGTCAGTGAAACTTTATAAAGTTTATTCTGTAGTAGAAAAAAGGCTATCATATAGGCCAACCACGGGGTGCATGCATTTCTCACATATCGTTCCTGCGGTGAATAGGCTACCCAACAAAACTTACTATAAGTCAAAACTTCCCTCATGGTGCCGATTCTCACAGCTACAGCTCACCACCCATAAGTGAGAAATTGGCCTACACCCCGTTAGTATATGATCGCCGAGACAATAATAATATAATATATAATTTTTCTACCACGTAAAGGTTCAATGCCATCGGCCATGCGATAATTATTATGTTACCCGCATGGCCGATGGCATTCCCGCAGTGCCTTTGCAGGCGGTTCAAAAAAGCACATACTTACTTGAACATATGCTACCCGCATGGCTGATGGCACTGAACCTTTACGTAGCGGCGTGACGCATCAAATTCCACGTCCTCTGTCAGTCCGTCACAAATTACGAGTAATTCTTGACGGCAAAATTAGAAGGCATAATAAAGGTCATCGTCTCCTATCGATTTAAGTGGATTTCGACGATCCCTAAACATTCTCGGACGTCTTAAACAGCATCGAATTGTGAAGTGGCGGCCATATCATTTATCGTCTGAAATTTGGTAGTAGAGGTCCTACTCCTAGGGCAGAGTCAAAGTAGGCTTCTACCGCTGTACCACCAGCATAAAACCCGTTGGCCTGTCACATAAATACCAAATTAGACACTACTCTGGAGCAGGAAAAATTTATGTCGGTAGTAGAAGATACTACCAGTATATGAATACTGGCCCTGCTGCATAAACAAATTGTCTCTTCCTGGCAGTATAAGACACTCGGCTGTACACCATCCTACAGGTGTTCCTTCAACACGCTCATGTCAGGATTGATAGTACATCGTTAACTTTCCGTTAATTATAGAACACTTTATAGGGGTGGGCTGATCGTCAAATGTACGAATGCAAGAGAAGGGGGGTAGAAAAGGAGTATGCCTGCGTACAAGGAGGAGTCAATTTTGTCAGGATTTTTGCGCACGTACTAAATGGATGATCCCATATTGGAGGTCTGACAGTCTGAAGTAGGTAATTTTTGCAGATGTGCTTTAATGCTTTATAGATGACTTACAGAGAGCTGAACTTCAGTCGCTAGCATGCTAACAAAATAGTTGTTTGGTTTTGAAAAGTAGATATGTCTGCTATTACAGGGAGAAAAATTACAATGCATGAAAAAGTTTGAAGAACATAGTAGAAAAAGCAGTGACATATGACAGTTGCTGTCAAGTTAATCACCTCTAGTAAATTTTCAATTAATGCATAAGTTGTAATGAAAACTGCTGACATACATTGGACCAACAACACTCTGTTGTACATCAATGGTGGTGTTGAAATCCACAAGATCAGCATTTAGCACAGATTCACCAGAACAGTATGGAGCCGTAGTTGTGGATGAAACACCAATCAGACTGCCAGAGTGATCGACGTGAATGGTGATGAGGTCGGAAAGGCGAGACTCGACCAGTGCACACTAAATTCAAAATCGTAATCAGAATACATAATATTGTGAACATAGCTTAGCAGCATTACATGACGTGAGACGTGGTGGGATAGTTGCCGCCTTCCATCCGAAGGGTCGCAGGTTCGATTCAGACCCAATCCACATGAGACCTTCAGAGGCTTCTATCCCCCCCAAGCAGCCGGGCTTAAAAACTCATGACCTTCCATTTTCCTCCCACAAAAGTAAACCATTAAAAACCTAGGGCAAATTATGCACTGATTCTCAGAGAGATTTTGATCTTGGTTAGCACTCCACACGTAGACATTTCAACTGAACTTGCATCCGTTCAGTGACAGTGGTAATGGAAGATATTACATGATCAATTCACTGACAAAATTAGCAGGGATGCTCATGCTAGGGGGTCGCTATTGAAAAACATGTGCATTTGCTATAAATAAACCTTTATCAATAGCTCTGATCTTGGAGTCATTAGCATGTTCATAACTTTTATATGTGCATAAGCTGAGAAGCAAATACCTTAAATGAACACTTACAGCTTTGACAAAAGAGTAGAGATAGTTCATTGAATTCCCATCTGTAGTAAGTCGACCAATGCGAATTCTATAGATGCCGTCATTCCGGGCAAGTTCCTGTGAAATTCATTCAAATAGGGTTACTTTACTGATGAAATCGTTGCAATAAATCAAATTATTAGTACAACAATATTATGTTAAAAATTTCCTTTCTCCTGTAGCTTCCTTGTCTTGACAGACTGTTTAATGAGAGCATTTAAGAAAAAAAGCCAATGTGCAAGAATTCAGTAGTCTTAATGTGTTGCATCATATGTTTACACCATTTATTTAAATAGAAACAAAACTCCGTACTGAGAAAGGATCCTTTAGAATGAAGAAGGCTAGTACGGTGGCACGAAGAATTTAAGATGTAGGATTGAGTCCAGGTGGCAAAGTAAATTAGGTGCTTTGGCATGTTAACCCTTACTCGACATAGGCGCTAGTTGGGAGTGCCTGTCGTCTCTGCATAGTAGTACGCATGAAGAGGTGCAATGGAAAAGACAATAATTGACTGAGCTAGAATACACAACTAACGACTTCTTGATAAGCTGAGTTTCCGCTGATTTTATACTGACTTTCAACAGCTGTCTCTGCTGGTCAGAGAGTTCCCCATCAGGAAGAAATTCAGCAACACCTGACTTCAACGAATGCAGAGTCACAGTTCCACGTTTCGTAAACAAGGGCTCTCTGCCTAAACACACATTTCTTATTCCTTTGTAGAGCAATAAAAATGAGATTTAAATGACATAACTGTACACACTAAATATAATATTCTTAAAAGCTCAATATAAACTGTTACATTTTTTAAATCGTTATCATGCTAAACAAAACAGTATCTAACGTTAACAAAGATTGCGAAAGTGTGACTAATCTAACTTTCCATATCGTAACAGATGTAGGGCTCTTAGTTAGGGTTTCCACCTTTCCAAACTGGGAAATGGGGATGTAATTTGAAGCGATGTCACCCAAATCATAAGACACAAGTTGCCGCAAAGGTTGTGGGATCGAATCCCACCCACCGCGTAAGGACCTTTAGCAAGTCCTTCACTCACAATTGCTG